>APFE031312040.1:53814-93402 GCA_000404065.3 Pinus taeda | reverse complement strand
ATTTTTCCTATATACCATGGAGATTCGCCCATTTATTATATTTATAAATTTAGGGGGGTTCTTAAAATTTTCCCTGATAAAGTCCCACATCCCGTGACATTCAACTACTTCCTCTTCTTCTTCTTCAGATGGTGTAACTGTTTCTTCCTCTTATTCTTCTTCAGATGGTGTAACTGTTTCTTCCTCTTCTTCTTCTTCAGGATCCGAGTCTGCATATGATATAACGTTTGGAGGTTTGGACTCTGGTTTCTTGAAATTCCTAAATGGTTTCTTCGTTGAAGATTCTGATACTTGTTTCTTGATCTCAACCATTTCGTTCGACATGGTTTCAAGGACTTTTTGAAGGCCTTCCATGTCATATGGATCCTTGGTAATCTTTTTCTTAGATTCATCTTTAAAGGACACTTTTTTAGATTTTCTTTCTTCCAAGGAAGTTTTCTTTTCTAAGGCGATTACACTTTTTTCCACAGCGAGTGCTTCCTTCATGTTTTCAGCCAATGTCGGCTGTTTAGCCCTATCGACAAATATGGCAGTGTTTGAAGGCAAAGCGGTAATATAACACTCGCTTCTAACTTGTTCACTTGGCTTATCATCAGTGGGGATTTTGTTCAAGAGTTTGTTGAATCTGGAGTTAAACTCCTTAATGGGTTCTCTTGACTCGATCCTTAAATTGGAAAGGTCATGGACAAGTGTAGCTAAGGATCTTTCATCATCGTATTTGGTGAGAAACTGTTCCTGGAAAATATTCCAACTCGTGATGGATACAGAGGGCAAGGAAAAATACCAAGACCCTGCAGATCCTTGTAGTGAATAGGGAAACAATCTTACTACCACATCTTCTTCAGTGACTCCCTTCAAATTGACCGACAGCATAAAATTGTTAATATGTTCTTCTGCCGAAGTTCCAGCATCTGTATTGAACTTGGGTAACCATTTTTCGGGGTAATTGGGTAAAGGATGTAAAGGTGTAGGCATGGTGACCGCACCAGGACTTATCCATGGTCTTTGGGCCATTTTAGGATTACCAACAATCGCTTGTGGTGTTCCAGGTGTCTGAGGGGGAGGTGGAAGTACAGACTGAAAATATTGCGATGCTTGAGATGAATTTCCTTTGTGAACAACGATATGAAGTGGTGAAGTGGGTGTATGACTTCGCACAGGTGATGATGAAATGGAAGATGATGGGGAAAAGGTTTCGCTACCAGAACCTTCCACGGTCTTTTTGATCCTTTTCCTTTTGGGTAAAGGAAATTCAGGTGGTTCAATACCTAGCTTTTCGCTTTGGAGTCTGGTAAGGTGAGGGGGTAGGCGAAATTGCGAAGTCTAGCTGCCTTGTGATACTTCAGATCTAGGAGGGGAAATTGAGAAGCCTTGAAGTTTCTGGATGATGGATTGAACTTCAGAAGACTACGGACTTAAGTGTTCTGAAGTATGATGTAATTGAGCAGTAGTGGTTGATTCCTCTTCGTCTCGTCTGGATACTGGAGATTCAGAATGCGAATGAGATGTCCGAGGAGAGGCGGAGGGTGAGTTACTCTTTGAATGGTTTGTAGGTGTTGGCTTACTCACCATTCATAGCGGATGGCCCTCCTTCGAGCGCCAGAAATGTTGATGGCCCGAAAATCACTGCCACAACATTGGGGGATAACCACCCGGTCTGGACCTTAGTACAACTCCTTTTCCGTTTGGGATGGTGGCTCCGACTGGAGATAACGGGACCAGTTTCCTAGTAATAAAATAAAAGGGATGGATGGGTGATGAATAGTTTGCTTAAGTGATAGGTGACTAGCTTATTCTATTTACAGAAATAGGGAAACTAATACTAATCCCGGGAACAACTTATTCATCCGGAATGCAGCGTTAAATAATATTTATCTATCTAACAGGCATGTAGATGACTCCGTAAAATAAATAAGAGACATTCAATCATTCAAAGATTACTTCATATGAATAGTCACAATGAAGCGATAAACACAAATTACTTCATTCACTGTTTATATCATCGATACATATATACGATTGAAAGGGAAGCATGCGATAAAAAACCAATAGTGGAATGCATAAGGAATGCTGCGAAAAGCACATATATATATAAGCGATAATAGCAAGAGCGATTTAAACAACAATTCATATAACAAAAATGAGTACAGACGCAGATAATAATACCATGTGAGCTGCAGATCAATCCGAAATATCAATCGCTATTCAAAATTCCTTCTTCAACACAAAAATGCTTTTAAACAATGACAATAGTGCACATTTGCATAAAAACCTTTCTCATTAAATTCAGAATAGTTGGTCCAGTTTCATAAAAAAAATATCCCTGAAATACAATAATGCAACTTTAGGGTTTAAGTCATATACAAAACTTTACGACCCTTTATAAATGCATGAAAGGGTATATAAATACTACTAAGCTAAAAAAATCTATCAAACAAAATCCTACTAAATTGGTATCAGTAAGTGCGATCTATTTCTCAGGGGCGATCTGGTAGTCGGCGATGTGAGTCATGACTCAGGTTGTTTTCCCTTAAACCTGAGCTGGATTATCGCAAGCATCGGCTCCACTTTTGGCAGTTTGTTGAGGCGCAAACTGAATTGGGCAGCGAAGGTGGCATCCTGAATGTCTGGTATAATATACCCGACAGCATCCGTTAGGCATTTCAAGGCGGCTCTTTGGCTGTATGGCTTGATCAAGAAGAACCAATAAGCATCCCATGTCAAACTGTTGATTCCAGCGATTAATCTTGCGTTTTTCTCCAGCCCCGGGTAGCATGAGTGCTCCAATATATTTGCCACTGTTAATTGACCTGGAGTACATTGGGAAATCATATTAGACAAATAAAGTGTATTATTTACTAATTCAACCAAATTTCCAGTGGTTGTTTTGCATCTGGAAATTACCCTTTCTACCTTCATTAGTTGCGATTTCCATTCTATGAATAATATTTGTTTGTGCGATTCCAGAATTATCGGTAGATTAGTCGCCCGACCTATATCGGAATCCTGCCATTCTATAAAGTTTGTCAGTGTTTCTTCGGCCTGATCCAAATCGGTCCTTCCTTTTTCTACCTTTTCGCTTATGGATGCTACCAACTCGCACAATGGTTCTGCTTGTGTAATATGCTGACATAGTAGCTTAACCTGATTAATAAATGTCTTATTTAACTGAAGCGCTTCTGCTTTGAATTCGTCTAGCTGAGGGAGATTTTTCATTTGCTCACTTTGAGTGGTCAATTGAGTGATTTGCTCATCTTTTGCTTTCATTGTTCCCTCAGTTGATATTCTTAATTGCTCCAGTGCCGCCGATAGCTCCTTTTGCCTTTCGATTGCGCCTTCATCAATCCTCTGCTTTTGCTCTTGTAATTGCTTGGTCAGCTGATTATTGTTCTGTTGCTGCACTAGCAATTCTTGCTATGTCTGCTCTGCCTTCTGCTGAACTTCTGATAATATCGCCTGTAGCGAAGAGATGTCTTGGTCCTTGGTCTTCAATAAACTGCTTACCTCCGATGCTTTATCAATGATTTCCGCTGAATATGCTCCAGCGAATTGCGATAGCTTGGTTAAGTCATCGGAGGGGTCGAATTTCTCTTTCCACACAACATTGCTCGTTACTGTCAATTCAGGGAATGGGGAAGGTTGATGAGCTCTTCTCCTTTTCCTCTGTCGCTTTACAACAGCTTTATGCTTAGGGCTATAAAATACATCCAAAGGGGGAATCTCTTCAATTTGCAAAATGATTTATCCCATTGGATCTTTAGGAATTATCTCTGTTTCTTTTGATTTGGGTAGGCCGTTAGTTTCGCTCGAAACCGGTTTCAATGTCGCTTCTTGCGTGTCGCCTTCTTTAGAAACCTCATCATCTTTCGAGCACTCTAGGTTACTGATAATTGTACTGAATTGCTGCCATTGTTGTAGAAAATTCGGATCAACCAGTATATCATTATTGTTTTTAGAGATGCTCTCTTCTTGGGCTTTCGCCTGGGTTTCTTGTCGCTGCACATTTTCCTGGATTACTTCCTGCTGCTGGCTATGCACTTCCTCCTGCTGCTTTGATGTAGTAGGAGGTGGCGTATTACTTTGTCGTTCAGGCTCGCTTGATCTGTTTGTTGTCGAAACAGTCGCTAACAGGTATAGAGGCAGAGTTTGCAACCTCTGTTCTCTAATTCTGTTAAATTCGACTAGCCCTTCATCGTTATACACATTTCTAGCAAGCGACTTAACTTGATACAGCGATTTTGCCGATGCAAACAAATCCTCGAATCTGTCTTCTTTGTGCTCGACCTTGGCCAATTTCGCCTGGTCGAGCGCATTGTAAGCGATCTTCCTCAGATCATACTGCCTGCTTGGCAGAGTAGCCAGAGTGAGAAAATTCATTTTCCCAGCTTCCTTCTCTGCATGTTTAATATCATGCAGGGTATAAATGCCAATCCGTAAGGGAAAAGAAGGCCAAACATGTTTTTTCGCTTTTTTCAGGGTCTGAGTAACCCCTTCAGCATTGATTTGATAAGCTACTTCCCTGGCAAGTAACTTATCGGGGATGTAAAGTGGCAGCACATACGGCCTGGCCTGACTGCCAAAACTCTGATGTACGTGAATTTCTCCTCCCCAAACCAGCTTGCTACTACAGTCAAATATACCCCTACTTGCTCAGAAATCTTTGGGGCAGGTTTATCAAAAATGGAATAATGAATTGGAAACATAAAACCGTTGCAAATTTGATAAAGATGGTGCTTATAACTAGTCTTCCACAATTTTTGATAATATATGTGAATGGGTGTGGGGTCTTGCGACGTCCACCTCCATCCCAGTACAGGAAATTCAGAATTAAAATAGAACACATCCATCACATAGGCACTGTAATAGAATGGCGGAATAACCCTTTCTGTGACGCGATAGTTAGACCTAAAATCGAGGATGGCTTTGGCTAACGTGTCGGATAATATAACCACCCAATCCATAATTTCGCCACTACATGCTCCCTCCATTAAGGGGACCATTTCTATGGTAAAATTGGTAGAGTCATGCAATCCCCATAATCTACACATCATGATTCAAGCATAGCAGTAAGGAGAACATAGGGAGTCAACTCAGTACTTACCCGAGGTTTCATGCTTGTGTCTGGCTGGGTTTTGTCTCCAGCCTCGAATTGGTTCAGACTCGGTCTCGTTCTCTGCTCGAAATTTCTCCAAAAATGCCGCATTGTATTTTTTCTCTTCTGTCGGTAGGTGATACATTAGCCTTAGATCTTCAGCTCGAAAAGAACCGAAAATCCTCCCGTTCGCAGTGCTAAACAATCTGTTGATAATTGGGAGTTCTTGGATTGCCCACCTTACCACATCCGTGTATGGGAGAATTTTCTCCCGGGCCGCTATTCTGTGCAGAAAGGAGTTGGCCAAGTCTTTTAAATTGGCGTCGGATTTACTGGTATTATCGCATGAGATTTCTATCTCGGTCACCTTCGTCCCTTCTGCTTCAATCAAATTATACATCCCTTGCCAAGTGGTCCTGGTAAGTCCCAAGCACGTTGTATCTGATATAAGCCCTTTGTTCTTACCGCTCAGATCAATAACAGCTTGCCCCGTGACTGGCGAAGCAGTAGGCATTGTGGTCTTCTTGGACTTCTTTCCCATCCCACTTTCTTCTGTCTCTATGGAAGAATCCTGCACAGAGTGGAAGATAGGCGTAACACAGGCAACAATAACATGAATTGAACAAAATGAAGTATATATATCTGGATGCATTCATAGCGATCAATTGACTTAAGGTGGCCTTTGGATCAAATCTGTGGATAGATCGCAAGCCTGTTGTTCTCATTAAATGGTCGTTATGGCCTGTCAATCTCATTATTTCCAGTCGCTTCGATTAATGGCCGAATGATTCATTTGAAGCATGCCTTGGGCGATTTGGTGGTTTGAACGTGGATGAACGGCTTTTCAAAGGATATTGCCTTAATTACGAATAAATCATATTAAACTGCCATTTATGACTTTTTCTTTGAAAATTGCGCTTTTTCCCTTTTCGCAATCAGGCATCAGGGAAATGCTAATTTATTACATTGGTTTCGTTTGGAATCTGTGATCGCCGATAGCGATATTGCATCGCGTCGAGAACGGCTAGGAGGGTCATTTAGAACGAGGGCATGGTGAGTCGCCGATCGCTGATAGTGATATCGCATCGGGAGAAAGGGGAGCTTATTTGTACTTTATGTGTTATCACTGATCGCCGATTACCGATTTCACATCGCATCGGAGAAAGGGTTTTTACTTATGTTACTTTATGCTTTTGTCGATATCCGATAGCGATTTCGCGTCGGCGAAAACCAAGCTGTCCTTTAAGTTGTGCTTTCTTTGTCATTGCAATATGCGATCTTGCGATCGCTTTATCGCAATGATAAAGATAAATCATTTTATGTTGGGGTTTTTTTTTTATTGGCCCTTTAATAATGTTTCCTTTTATTCGATCCTTTTTTGAAATAGAACTCTAAATTGATACCAATTTGAAACAAAAATTAAAAGGGACCCATTTCACATTATATTTTTAGAATAGTAATGATATGAAATGGGGGGTTGTTGTATGGCACAACAGGAAGAAAGTAGTGAAGTAGAGTGAAGAAGTCTAAGTGTTCACGGGTCTTAGCGTAGGTAGAGGCTCTGCAGCTGAGTGCATAGAGGCCTGGGGTGGGAGTCCGCAGTTGAGTGCACGGACCCCTGCAACTGTGTTTGCAAGACGGATAGATTCTATATTAAACTGAAAGATATCAATAAAGAGAAGTACTCTGCAATTATTGTGTGTTTAGTTCCTGTTAATGCATATGATTATATTTCATTTTGGGTTTAATTTACAATTTTTATTTGATACACGAATATATGTGATTGTATCGGTTAATTGAACGCAAGTAAGGATATATCAGGTTACATGGAGCCAACTGTGATTGATTAGTAATATAAGTAAAACACTTGAGATAACTTGGGAACCTATACAATACATTGTCATATCTGCATGAAAGTACCTAGACCACGGGTTAGGGTTGTGCAAAGGTTAATCATGAACCTTCGTGGAGGTACTGAATGGCTGAATAAAGGGTAGACTGACAGGGCCCTAAGGCTTAGCAACCTATGCGAAAGAAGGGGCATAGGGTATAAACCGCCATCACGACCATCTCATGGTGCAGAAACTTGGTTCCAGCATCCCCCCATATGGCTTCGGGTGAGACTGCGGTCTGCACTCCACGAACTGATGCCTAAAGGGCCAGTAGTGTAGGGATTTGTTTGGCTAACTAACATTGAACCTGGTTCAAGGCCCACAAAGCCAACAAAGGTCACCAAAAATAAAAAGGAAATACAATAGCGATATAATAGTGTCCCAACCCAAATGATCAAACATGCATAAGGGAGTTGATTCTATAGACTACAAGGAAATATGTGTGCACTTGGCCTCCTCACAGGTTGGGGAAGGATTTTGGGTCTGATGCAAATTGTCGCACTCCACTCAAGAAATCTACCTTTTCCACACCTGATCTCAATCGCTACACATAACCATAAAAAAACAAAGACAACAAGTGAGCTTTCTCGGAAGATTGTTAGATCATAATATCATACGAAAATTAAGAAGTATCATTGCAAACATGTAGATACAGAAAATGAGCATGAATCTATTGATCCAAAATGAAATTAAAATAGATGTATATCGTCTAACAAAAGAGATCCTCTTTGTAGAGCTCTCGTGCTATAGTTTGGACACTCCCCTTTTCCTACCTACTTTAATCTTGGTGAGATTATAAAGGGTCATTTTATCCTTTAGGGTAATGTATCTAGACACCTAGGGGATTGAGAAGTTAGCAAACTTCTACAATAATGGACCCCTAGCGAAATCATACACAAGTGGGTCAAGTTGATATCCTTGGGAATGGAAAACTCTAGAAACCTTTTTAACAATTATGAGCTTTTTTTCAATTATCTCAATTATGAAATAATTATTATCTCATAATTATACTATTTTGGCAAATCAATGATGAGAAATTGCTTAATTATGTAATTGCACCCTTTTATCATGGGATAAATCTCACATAAGTAAAATAAAAGGTGAAAATGGATGCATTTCAGCCAAACAACCAAGGTAAGTTGATATTGGGCTTCTCTCACTATAATGGAGTGGAAAATAGGGTTATAACACAATGATAGAGTTTGTGTGGAAGTAAAGTATATGTAGAGGTAAAAGGGTAAGTTCCACTACTCTACACAAGGTGGGGCCAAAAGATAGAATTTAGCTTTGCACATGCCAAGTTCCACATAAATTTTAGCTGCACACATGTCTTACTTCCACGCATTCCTTGCTTCTGTACATACCTTATGTTGGCATTGATGTCAACGATCGTATCATGGTTCATTTGTTTACCTAATTGATAGATAGGTTCTCTAATACAGTGTATTGGAAGTGACTTACTTATGCTTCCTCGATGGGTCATTTATAAAGATAGTGTAAGTAATTATGGTTCTAATAGAGCTTATTTGACAACTGAAATATGCTAAGGCTAAGAAAATAAAAGTGATAGTAGATTTTACAATGGATTTCCCTCTACTCTCTGTAACTACATTGAGTTGTATTTTATAGATTATGGATTTTACACTTGGTTCCCAACTGTATTCACACAAACATTACCAGGCCTTGTAAATAATTCTTGAGACTCTCCTCATGTTGAATCTTCAGTTTAGTGTTGGCTCATATTACCATTGAATATTGCCATTGAAATTCCCATTTTAATTTGATCAGTTGGCTAGATTTGGTCACTAATTGTGGGTATAAATCACGACTTTTAGCATCAAAGAAGTACATAATGTAGAAAAAATACTGCCGTGGTTTGATTAACATAGTGGAGTTTTTATTTGTTTAGCACAGGAACATTGTGTTCACATAATTCTCATGTGATGGTGGATCTCCTTTATGATTTTAAAATCAAATTAGATATGGTGAATTTACCTTTTTTCTTTTTTCCTTGTTCTAGTCTAGGCATATTGTTACATTTATGAAGATGGTATATATGGCCTTATTTGGTGCTCAATAGAAGAGTAAATTTGTTTTGTATAGTCTTATTAATGAATTTTGAGTATGTGGTCTAATCTAGCATGAGAGCAAGTATGAGAAGCAATATCACTAAGGTAAGAATAACAATATCCATCCAAAGGGTATCAATCCTATAACTTGTGATCATGTGTGTGCGGTCATGGTTAATCTAGAAAGTTATCTTCAAACCAATTGGGTTACGAGTCAAGGCTAATATGTATGTGAAATTAAGTTACAATTTAGTGCATTGGGGAACAAGGGTGTATGTCTCTACGAGATTTTTTGCATCATTTCTCTTTGGAGTTAATACCATCCAAATTATAGTGCTAGGAGCATAGGCATATGGATTTATCAAAGAAATAGGTAGCACGTTGTGAGGGAGTTCGTGGTGAGCATAGACAAGGTTAAGTATGGATCTTAGATTGATAAAGTTTAACTTGTATACAATATCTTGAACTATGCACGAAGTAGGAAGAATGGTATGTAATACCTATTCATTTTAATGCTTTAACATCATTCACATATAATGGTTAGGGCGTTTAATCAATGATAAGATTCCCTGCAAATTAGTTTAAATATATTTGTGAAAAGTCAAGTAATTATCTATCTCATATTGTTATAAATATTTATTGGCGAAATGTGCACAATGTATAGTGTTCATTTTATGAAACAAATTTATGATGTGTGAAGGAGATTTATGTTCACAACATTCAAACCAAAGGAACACTGATATAGAATAGATCTATATTCCAAATTTTTGTAGGACCAATGTGTGAAATCAAAATTCTGGTATGTAGGGCCAGAGACTAACAAACAACGCTCCTAACTAACTCTATTGCAGGATATAATTACGTCAAAGGATCAAGCTATATTATTAGGGAAGATATTGTACATTTATGTTGTTCTCTATGCTAGGTATACAAGTGAACAATATTTGAGAGTGTCATAAAGAATAATACTAGATCTAGTTATTGTGTGAAAACTCTCTCTTCGTTAAATATTTTTTGAGTATTTTTTAAGTAAGGAAATTTAAAGCCTACTGATCTTAATCTTGATCTTACATATGAATTGTTGAAGTTGTTTCTAGAGTTATAGTTGTCACAATCCATGGAACAATGTCAGGATTCTTGGAAAGCTCTAGTTCTTATGGTGTGTATATAAGGTCAAAATTTGAACACTAACCATTGTTGTGACAGATGGTATAGTTGTTTATATAATGACTTGGTTGTCTATGTAATTTTTTGTTGAGGTGAGGTCAATGTTGCTAATTTCTTTTTTAGGACTTATAAGAGTTTTATGTGTTATCCAAGAGTAAGTGAAGATAATGGTTTGGTTATTGTAGCTGATTAAGATTATGAATGTTGATATGGTGTATGACAAGACTCAAGTTGTGACTAAGATATGTGATAGAGTAAACGCGTTTTGATAGTGATAGAGGTTTTTTGCAGGATATGGGACAATGTTAGAGGATTGTTTGAAAAATCAAGCTCTTGTCATTTTAATGCAGATACAAACATTCACCACCAACAATTTATGGATACTACAATGAGTATGTTATGAGTATTGTTATGTTAGAATTATGTCAAGAACATAATTGGTTTATTTATTTTGCTAGGGGATGATTATAATATAATAATATTGTAAAAATATAGTGTTGAGCATGATACTGATTAATGGTTTTTGTTGTTGAGTTACATACTTAGTGTGTTGTCGATGACATAGTGTATGGTGATGTTGTTGATGATGGAATGTATAGTTGGTTCATTGATATTGAAGAGGTATGAAAGCTAATGATAAGGTTTGGAAAATTATACTAGAAGATATATTATTTATTATTCGAAGGTTGTGATGTTGGGATGAATTTTGCGACTAATTTTTGATAATAAAGTAAGTTTGTTATTGAGTAGATATAATGTGTTGTTGAAAAATGAGAGAGAGTGTGTTTGTAGAGAGAGAAAATTGTAGGTGTTGATGATGACAGTGGAGAGAACATGTTCTTGAGGAGAAAGTAATTTTTAGGAAGGAAAAAATTGGTTTGAAATTATTTTGAGGCTTGTGCCAAAGGAAGTGGATATAATTTGAAAATGGATAAAGGGAGGTCCACAATGATTTTAGGGGTCAATGCTTCTAACTATTTGGTGAAAACAAACTAATCTGATGGATTAGGTGCTTCTTTCTAGTGGGTACTATCAAAATAGTGAAAAGGAAGTGGGTGATTCTTTCTATTAGGTGCTAGTGAAATGGTGTGAAGGGAGTGGGTGCTTCCTGCTGGTGGCTGCAAGTGAAAATTTACTAGGGATTGGGTGCTTGTTATTGCTAGTTTCTAGTAAAAATATCAAAAGTAATTAGGTTCTTCTTACTAGTTCTTTCCAATAAATTCATGTATGAAATGATTGAATATAAATAAGAGATACTCATTCACCCACTCATTATTTCCAACAGTTGGTATCAGAGCTAGGTCCTTCAACATTAGTTTAACACTTGAAAGGAGATTGAAAGAATTATGGAAAATAAAAAGAAACACAAGAAGAAAAAATATCAAATGAATAAGGAAATTCATATGAAGGATTCTCAATATGAAAGTAATCTATTAGATGTATTTTTAGTATTAGCAATTGTACAGAAAGGATAGTAAAATGCAGAATAATTCATTTCAAAAAACATAGATCATCAATCTTTTCCTCTACTCATTGATGAAAATTATCTGGTTTGGAAATTAATGATGAAATCTAGATTAATATATCTCTGGTTTGATGTTTGGAATCTAGTTTGTAATGGCTATAAAAAAATCCCCCATCAAGTAGATAATTGTGGAAAAATGCTCAGGCTCTTAATGAAATTTTTTGTAGTCTACCTAATTTAGAATTTAAGAAGATTATGCATAATGGAATAAAAAATGATATATGAGATGAGATACAATGTAAAAATGATGCATGGAATAGGCTGGAAGCCCTCCATGAAGGAGACAACAATGAAAGCTATGTAGATGAAGAACAAGTTCAATCTCTAGGTAAGTTTATATGTATGGAGATAGGTCATATTGCTTCGTACTATTCTAGAAACCATCATAATGATCAAAGAGCATAGGAATGAGGAAACATTCAACGTGTCTAAAGAAAATTGTATTATGTCAAAAGATGGGTATGGTCATGTAGAAGAATATGTTCCTTTAATGCTAGATGATGTTATAAATTGAGAAGAAGAATGGTTAGAAATGGAATTTGATTTTAGAAGGAAACTTGTCTCTTCCTTAGAAAATATTAAGAGTCTCAAGGAGATCTTACAAATATATGAAAGTAGGGATCAAAATTTGCGTGAATTAAATAATAATAAAGTAGCCCTAAAATCCGAATATAATGTGTTAAATAGCCAATGAAGTAGTGACTAGATAGCTAAATGAAAAGGAAAGTCACTGTGAGAGACTTGGAGCTCAAATTATCTCTCTAAGGACTAATCTAGGAAAGACGAATGAACTTCAAGAATAGATTACTAAGTTCAAAACTCATTTAGAAGAAGAAAGGAGAATTGAATAAGTAATGAGTAACCAACTAAAGGAAATATAAGTTCATTGTAAGAGATTATAAGGTGAGGTTGTTTCATTAAAGAGTGATATAGAAGAAATTAACAAACAATTGGAATTTCAAGATAGTTCCATGATATTTCATAGTCGCCTTACCTTCCAAGCATCTCCCTCCATTAAATAAGGTCTTGTCTTTCATGGAATGACTATGGGAGAATCTAGCTCATAGGCCTATACCATAGTAGTCTCAAAGAAATTAAGGCAACATCTAAAAATATTGTTAAATAAAATAGTAGGAACAAGATAGAGAAAAATAATGTGGTCAATAATAAAGGAAGCAATCAAGAAAACGAACAACCAAGAAGAAAGAATTTTCCAAGAAGCGAATTTGTTCCCTGGGATGATTATGGAAAAAATATAACCTTCCAAAGGAGGAACAACAACTCATTTTATACTTTGATAGGTGATATTGGGTTCATTATCTACCAAAACTATGGATGCATTTTAGTTGATTGTAGAACCAGATTGTCTAGAACTTTTAATTAGATTATGAAATGGAATAACATTTTTCAAGAAACTAGTTAAGGAAGAATATTCTTCCCCGTAAGAAGATCATTAGTTACCACATATACAATTTTATTCTGCGGCTATTAATTCTCTTGTACTTTATTTGGGCATAAGGTTGTATATTGCAATGGAAATGGAAGGAATATGAGGTAGAAACCATATATGTACAATAGTTTTAGAATGCATGATTATTTTCCCCCTCCTATGGACACATAAGACGTTATGCATGCAATAAACTTTTACACATGGAAAAGGATTATAGGAGTGAGCCCAAATAGTAGAAATAATTTACAAAAAAGAAGAAATTGAATGAGAAATCAAAGGAATATCCATTTAGCAAATTTAAACATACTAAAGCATGGTAGACAAAGGAAGAGAAGGAAGAGACATATATTCTTGCTCAATATGTTGAAGATGAGGAAAAATTCTGGTACATAGATAATGGATTCTCTAATCACAAGAATTATAATAAGAGTAGATTAATCATTATGAAGAAAACTATTGGTGGAAATATTGTTCAAGGAGATAATACGTCAACTAAAGTGATAGGAAAATTTAAAGTCAATATAAACTACAAAAATATATATGGAGCAATTGTTCTATTTGTTGAGGGACTATACCACAACATCCTAAGTGGGTCAAATAAGTATTAGAGAAAATATAGTCATATTCACTTCAAGAGAAGTAAAGGAATAAATTAGAGATCAAATGAAATCTCTTCTTCATATTTGGAATAAAGGAAGCAAGGCTCATCTGTAGTCCTTTATTCCCAATATATAGACAATGAGAACCACAAAAGAAAGAGAGAATAAATATTAGCAGTCTTAGGGGGAGTACAATACAACATCTCAAGGTATATGAGGAAGAGAATAAACTTTGAAGATGAAGCTATAATATAAGAGTTGTAAAGGTACAAATTTGTAGTTAAGTCCATAGGAATATCTCTCAAAAGGAATCAAAGAAGGTAGATGTCATATAGCATGGACAACCACATGATGAAAAAAGCTAGATGAGCAGTTTAGAGTGTTCCACATGCTGAGGGGGAGTATTCGCAACAAAAGAATGGATCAGTAAATAAAAATATAATTCTTTGACATTTTTAAACATTAATTTCATGTTGTTTTGTAGGAAAAATAGGATTTATCAGTACATAATATGGCTTCTAATGATTAATTTTCGGGTGCGAGACATGCTTAGGGAGAGTGAGTGTTTTGATAAGTAGGAATTTAAAAAAGTTCTTAGCAATATGTGTTAGTAGGTGCCACATGAAATATAATCATATGTAGTAACCGCAAGAATTTTTGTAGTTGGCATTGATACTTGGAGGTGTACTGGGATCACAACAAAGGATTCCAATATTATTTCCCTTTTCCATTGATGTCGAAAGGGGAGAGAGACATCAACCACAACTTTGGCTGTAGTAGGTGGTTACCATCAATTCTAAAGAGGGAGAATGTTGGAATTTTTTGCATTGACATTGATGTGAATTATGGTGGCATGGATCATTTTTTTACTTGATTGATTGATAAGTACTCTAATGTAGTGTATTGGCAATGACTTATTGATGCTTATAAGATGGATAATTTATACATGATAATTAACTAATTGTGGTTCCAATGTAGCTTTCCTGATAGTTGAAAAGTGTCGAGGCTAAGAAAAGATATGTGAGTGAAGAATTCACATTGTCTTGTCACTTCTTCTAATTGTAACTAATTTAAGTTGTATTATACATATTTTGTAAATAATTCATGGTTTCTATTTGTAGCCCATGCAGATGTTTCCAAGCCTTATAAACAATGAAACACCTCAAAAACCATGGGATTCTCCTCATGCTGGCCACTCAATTTAGTTTCGAACCATAATACCGTCGAGCAATACCATAGAATTTCCTGTGGTAATTTGATTAGATGGCTAGATTTTGACACCGAATGTGGATATAAATCACCACTTTTGGAATCCAAGTTCACAACGTAGAACAATTAAATGTTGTGGTTCAATCACTATAGTGGTGTGTCTATTTCTATATCATAGGTTCATGGTGGTTGCAAAATTCTCATATGATCAGTGTGTCTCCTTTACGGTGTTAAAATACAATTAATTCAAGTGTCTACATTTTTTTCTATATGAGTATATGGTTAAACTATATGGTCACATCTATGACTTCTGGGTATATGTATGGTCTGGTGCTCGATTGAAGATTAAATTTAATATCTATTGTCCTATGTATGGTGACATCATGATGTCTGGGTATGTGGTCTAATATTATGTGCGATCAAGTGGGAGAAGCGATATCGGTCAAGTAAGAATAGCTATATCCATCCAAAAGGGAATAAATCTTGTAGCTTGTGATCATATGTGCATAATCATGGTTAATTTGAAAATTTGTCTTGAAATCAATCGGTTCAGGGGTAGAGCCTAAACTATATTCAAAAGTCAGCTGTAGTTAAGTGCATTGGGAAACTAGGGAATATGTCCCTATAGGGTCCATCACATGATTTCTCTTGAGAGTTTATACCATCCAAATAGTGGTGCAAGGAGTGTACGAATATGGGCCAATGAAATAAATATGTAACACATCATAAGGGAGTTCATGGTGAATTTTTCTGGTAAGCAGAGAAAAGTTCAAGTATGGATCTTAGATTCATGAAGTTTAAACTTCTATACAAGATGTTGAAATCTACTTGAAGTAGAAAGAATGGTAGAAAAAATTATTAAAATTATTGGTCATAACTCATTCAGGTATAATACTTCATGTCTTTGGTTAATGATAAGATTCCCTGCAAAATAGTCTAAATATATCTATGAATAATGAAGGAATTATGTATCACATGTTGTTGTAAATATTATTGAGCAAATATATGCAATGCATAACATTCATTGTATGCAATGGATTGATTATGTGCAAAGGATAGTTATATTAGCAACATTCAAACGAAAGGAACACTAATATAGAGCAGAGCTATATTCCAAATCATTACAGGACATTTGTGTGAAATTGAAGTTATTGTATACAGGGCCAAAGACTAACAAACAAAACTCCTAATGGACTCTATTGCATGACATAATTGCTTCAAAGGATTACTCTATATTATAACCTAATATCACAACGCACTTCTATTATTCTCTATGCCATGTCTATAAGTGAACAAGACTAGAGAGTGTCAAAAAGACTAATACCAGATCTAATTATTGTGTGAAGACTCCTTCTACTTTAAATAATTTTCCTTGTCTATTTAAGGAATAAAATATGAAGCATGTTGATCTTAATGTTGACCATACTTATGAAATGTTAAAGTAGTGTTATTTTATTTACTACTTTTACGGTCCTGATGATACCTCGAAAATCGCTGCATCAACATCGGGGAAAACCACCCGGTCTGGACCTTAAATAATCTCTTTTTCCATTTGGTGTGGTGGCTCCGACTGGATATAATGGGTCTAGTTTCCCAATGATATATGAGTTGGATGGAGGATTTATTTATAATATATAACGGGGGTGATAAGTGCCCTATTCTAAAATGAAAAAAATATATATAAAAGTAACTAATCTATCCGAGGAATTCTTTCTCTTAATGCGATGTTTTGTTATTCTTATTAACAAGTAAACATGAAGATGACTTACTCATAAATAAAAATATTCATTCATAAGATAATTACTTTGTTCAAGTAATTGAAAAAAGTAATAATTAAAATATTATCGCACTGATCATTATATATCACTGACATATACATATGAAAGATGACAATTCAGAAACATTCAATAGTGACAGGTTAAAGAATTTTTATGGAAACATATACACATCAATAATAGCAAAGCTGATAAATGTTGATTCATATAGAAGCATATAGCAAAGAAATAGATAGTAGTACTGTATGCATTTGGGTCTCCTCCGATATGAATCCCATTCAAATCATAGCTTTTAATTTGAGACTACTTTCATAGGAAGCAAAAGTGCATATCACATAAAAGCCTTCTTTATTAAAACTCAAAATTATTGTCCAGTCTTTTATAAAATATATATATCGGATGTAAAATAGTGCAACCTCCGATTTAAGTCTTAATACAAAAAATTGAGGACCCTTTCCAAAACATTGAAAGGGTCTATAAATACTACAAAAAATAACAAACTATGAAAGAAAATATGGTATGCTATGGTAAAACCGAAACATAAAAATATGGGATTCATCCCAAAATAGCAGTATTGTAGTCGGTCAAAGAGGTTTACTGTATTGGCTAATCATTCTGTGATCGAAACTGACAAATGGAAAGCATTGGCTGGACTTCTGGCGGATGACTCATACGTGAGTGTATCTGAGTTGTGTATGTGGCATCTGCAAGCTCGGGGATCATGTTACTAATTACATCGATGAGACATCTCATCACTGTTTGCTAACTATGTGGTTTCACAAGGAAAAACCAAAAGGTTTCCCATGTTAAGCTATGAATGCTTGCGATCAGTTTTTCCCTTTGCTCAAGCTCATGTTTCCACTGTTATTTTAATGATTTCACTTGTGGGAGTTTGCCTGAGGAACATTCTGTTATTAAGCTTGATAGATACAAAATGTTGTTGATTAATTCAACTAGGTTACTTGTTGCTAATCTGCATCTGGATGTTGCTCTCTCAGTCTTCATTAGCTGAGACTCCCATTCGGTGAATATACTTTCTTTATGCGATTCCTCGATTTGTGGTAAATTGGCAGCTTTTCCCTCTTTTGAATCCTGCTAAGACAGAAATTCATTAACTTATCATCTGCTTTCTCTAACTCTAGTATTGCATCCACTAATTTTTCAATCATGGATGATCAGATATTGCATAGAGGAAATGCCAACGAAAAATTGTGACATAGTAGGTTCAACTGCCAAGACAATGCCTTTGTAATTTCTAGGGCCTCAGTTCTAAATTCTCCTACTTGGGGATATTCCTTGAATCGCTCTATCTGAACTGTCATTTGAGCAATTTTCTCTTCTTTTGATTTACTAATCTATTCGTTCAATAGTTGTAACTTGCTCAATGCTTGAGACAACTCATGTTGCTTATGAATAGCTTTCTCATCAATTCTTTGCTTTTCTTTGAGCAATTGCTCATTCAACTGTTCATTAAGTTGTTTTTATGTTGTTAACTTTTGTTCCAACTGTTCTATCTTCTATTGTTTTTCCTGTGACTGTGCCTCTAGCAGACTGATCGCTTGGTCCTTTTCTTTAAATAAGTTACTGATCTCCGATGCCTTATCCATTGTTGTCGATGTATATGCTCTAACATACTGAGAAAGTTTGGTTAGATCTTCGGAAGGATTTACTTCCTCCCTCCATACCACATTCATCATTTCCATTTGAGGAGTCAAAAAAGGAGAGTGATCAATTTTCCTCTTTTTCCTTTGCCTTTTGACTACAACCCTATGCTTAGGGTTGTAGAAGATATCTAGTGGTGGTACCTCTTCTACATGCAAAACAATCTCATCTGAGGGATTTTTATGGATTATCTCTATGTCTTTATGAATCTTGGGTGGGCCGCTTGTTCCTTCAATCGGAACTGTGTTGACTACTATTTTCTGTGTTGTAGACACCTTTGGTGTAGTAAATCGTTGGGTATTGATGATAAAATCAAATTGTTCCCATTCCTTGATCAACTTTGGGTCAACATTACTATGTGTATCAAAGGGTTCACTACTTGTTAACTGCTTCTGCTCTGGTTCAGGTATCTTCTTCTTCTCAGGAACCTTTTCCAGTACAAGGGGATTCTCAATAATTTTCTGTTCATTCTAACCTTGTGGTTGAACTACTGGGGTTGTAGCTATCCAAAGGCAGGGTTTGCAGTCTCTAAGCTCTGAGCCTATTGAATTCTTCTATTCCCAATTTAATCTTAGCAAACCCCTTGACCTGGAAAAATAGTTCTGCTGAAGAAAACAAGTCATCAAAGATATCCTCTTCATGATCAAATCTGGTGCGTTTTTCCTAAGAAGTAACATTATAGGCAATGTTTTTAGGGTCATACTGCCTCGTTGGAATAGTTGCAAGATTTAACATCTGAATTTTCTTGGCCTCTTTCTCTACATGTTTATAATCATGCAAGGTAAAAACTCCGCACCGAAGGGGAAATGTAGGCCACATGTGTTTCTTGGAATCCCTAAGGGTCTTTGACGCTCCCGCAACTGTTATCTGATATGCTAACTCAAAGGACAATAGTTTATCGGGGACATATAGAGGAAGAACATGGGGATTAGTGAGGCTACCAAAAAGCCTTACATAAGTGAATTTCTCTTTTCCAAACCAACTTCCCACTATTGTTAGGTCAATTGTTGCTTCCTCAGATATCCTAGGGGCAGGCTTATTGAATATAGTATAATATATAGGCAGAATAAAACCATTATAAATTCTATACAAATGATTCTTATAATGTGTCTTCCATAGCTCTTTGTGATAGATATGAATAGGATTGGCATCCTAGGAATTCCATTTCCATCCGAGAATGGGGTATTTGGAATTAAAACAAATCATGTCGAGAATATAGGCACTGTAATAAAAATGAGGAATGACCCGGGTAGTTGCATACCTCTTTCTCCTATATTCCAGTATCTCGGTGGCTATTCTATCAGAGAGAATATTTTCCCAATCCATTACATAACCATGAATTGCAACTTCCATTAATGGGACCATGCCTATGGAGACCTTAGCAGAATCGTGGACTCCCCACAATCTACACATCATAGTGCCAGCATAGCAATAAGGAGAGGCTAATGAATCAACAGAATACATACCCGACGACTTGTGCTTACGTTTATTCGGGAAATGCCTCCAGTGCCTGATCGTGTATGACTCCGTGTCATTTTCTTTTGCGAATGCCTCCAGAAATGCCTTGTAATAGTGCTTTTCTAGCTGAGGTAGATGATACATTTGCTTGAGATCCTTTGGTTTAAATGACCCAAATATTTTTCCATCGGCTGTGGAAATGTTCGATCTGTGGTTGGAATTTTCTCAACAACCCATCGAACCACATCAGTATATGGCAAAACTTTGGCCTGTGCTACTATTTTGTGTAGGTATGAATAGGCTAAATCTTTCAGAGTTCCTTCTGATTTGTTTGTGGAATCGATTGTACCTTCCTCTTCAAGTTCTTCAGGTTCTTCTGCTTCTATTAAATTATAGATACTCTCCCAACTTGTGTTTCCTAGACTGAGGCACGTGGTATCTGATATCAACCCTTTCTTATTCGGATCTAGTTCTTTAACTATGTTAGGGGCCTTGGCTTTCTTTGCTTTCTTTCCCATTTTCTTCGGATTTATGAGCTCAGAGTAATTCTGCACAGAAAATGGAAAACGTAATAGAGAAATATTTTACTGCTGAAAGCTAATGTAGAAATGAAAAGAGAGTTAAGGTAATTCACATATGATAAACCAAATGTAATTAAGAATCACCACGAGTGAAATCCTCGAAGGATTCACCCTTAACTTGTGAAATTAATAATCGTCATAGCAATTAATCATAGTGAATAAATGTTATAATTTCCCATCGCATCGACCATGTGTTGAATGATTATTTCAAGTATGTCTTTATATTTCTCAGTTCAATGATAAGTGATAAATCATAAATCGCAATTAGGAGATTCAATAGGTATGGCTTAGTGTGATAGCCCCTGATAACTCCGATTGCGATAGAGTAAAATTATAATAAGGCAGAGGTATGCTTTTAAGCGAATTACTTAAATCTATTATTTTAAAAGAATTATGCATGCAAACCATACCTCTTTAATGATTTATCCTTTAAATGTGCGCCTTATTTATGAATCGCAATTGGGGAATCGGCTAGTGCTTTGGCCTTTTGTCATATGATACCTCCAATTGCCGATTGTGATTACATTTACCGGATCGGAGGTTTTGATGAGGCCCCTTTTTGAGTGTATCCTTTGATCATTGCAATATGAGATCTCCAATCGCTTTATCGTATGAGAAAATTATTTGTGATGATTTGTTCAAAGGAATACTTTATATTTTATTCAAAAGGTTTCATATAATAGTTCAATTACATCGGGCCTTTTGATAAAGTTTTTTTTTTTTTTTTTTTTGATATGATTAATGCCAGGGATGTAGGTTTATTAAATCACAAATTCCACTAAGTTTTAAAAGTGACCCATTTCTAGCTAAAGGTTTTTGTAAAAGTTTTTTAGAATTGGGAGAAACAGTTATCTCTGAGAAAGTAATGCAATATTCTAACTTTCCTAATCTAAAAGCCTTTGGGTATAGAGAAAATCTAAAATAATTGGATAATTATGAACTCTGAATATAATGAAAACCATGTCTGCTATCTCTTTCTTATCTCAAAAACAAAAACATTCCAAGTTTTATTAAGTCTTAATTGGTTGATAAAGATAAAACAAAAATAATTCTTCAAATTAGCTTATATAATGGCTCCGTTGTCACACGTAGAGCCTATGCTGCTAGCAAATTTTTATAGTCTTGACAAGGTTACCTTTTAACCATTCAATCATTCATTTTCCCCATCCATTTGAGAGTATAACTTCTAAGAATAAATCCAAAAAGATATGTTTCCACATATTTTGCTTCTTTTGGTATTTTCCATCTTCTTTATTTCTTATTTTAAAAGATAAAAATCCATTGTCCTGGTTTGGTGGCCATCTATTGACAATGCCATTCACTAGTTGTAATCTAACTAAACAAGTTGGCTCGTGATGAGACCCCTTGTCTTATAATTATAAGCCATTACCCTGATTTGGTATGCAGTATTGGTAATGTCAATTGAATTAGTTCCCTATGATCATGGTAAGTAGGCTCGTAATGAGACCTCTTATCTCTTATATCAAACATATTTTAGAATTACACTCTGAAAAATCATAAACTTTTTTGGATGGGGTAAATGATTTACTCCTTAAGAGAACATGGATGACAGTTTAAGAGTTGAATATGCTAAGTCTGGATCATCTTTGTTTTTTATTGATAACCTTATTTAGGCTTAAAAACTTAGGATGATCTACAGTGTTTCAGAAGTTTGAGAAGATTTTACAAAAATAAAAGGGGTTTTCAGAGTTTAATTATACCTAATTTCCTATAACTTTCCTCTTTTCCTTCAAGGCTTCCATTTATCAAAAGTAAATATTCACACCATTTTCTTTAGAAACTTTTTCAAAATAGTAAATACCAATCGAAGGCTATTTACAACCTTATTTTCTAAGAAAGAAACAAAACTACAAATTCACACAAATATAGTTGAAAATTGTATATTTACAAACAAGAAGGGATTACCTGCTCAAGTAAAGAATTTTTTAAAATAAGCCCATTGACAGGAAGAGAATCTCTCTTTCCTGATAGATATTGCAATATAAATGTTTATGGGACTATCTTCTCGATGATTTGAAATGGTCCTAACAAAATTTTCTAAAATTTAGTGTGTTTTCCTTTATCCTCGTGTGCTTTGTCCCATTTCAAAATAAGATCACCAACTTGTAAAAATTTTGGGCCGGTAGAAATTGTATCAAAAGAAGACTTAATAACTTGTTGATGCTTTGCATGTGTAATTCTGGCTTTCTCTCTATCTTCTTCTAATTTAAGGATCTGATTGTGTCTCAATTGAATAGAAGATGAGGGATTTTCTTCAATAAAATGCACCAAGGCTAGGGAAGGGAGTGCTAAGTTTGTTGGTATGACAACCTCCTTTCCATACACCAAATTAAATGAAGCGCTTATTGAGGCCTTCTGCGTTATGCGATCTGCCCATAATGCAAATGTTAAATACTTATGCTAATTATTTTGATTCTGATCAACAGTTCTCTTAATGATTTTGATGAGATTTTTATTGGTGGATTCTACTAAACCATTACCCTGAGGATAGTAGTTTGCAGAGTATTTCAATTTAAAACTTATTTTGATAGCAAATTCAAGTATAGTATTACCATAGAAATAGGATACAGTATCGAAAATAAGAGCGTTTGGTACATCAAACCTGGTAATAATGAACTGATTTATGAATTCGATGATTGCCTTAGAGTTGGCTGCCTTCAAAGGAATTGCTTCTACCCACTTAGTAAAGTAATCTGTGGTTGTAAGGATGTACCTGTGCTATTTGGAAGAATGAGGAGTAATTTATCTAATGATATCTAATCCCCATTGTTCAGAGGGCTGCTCAATGTTGACTGGTTGCAAAGGAAAAGATGGCTTTCTTTGTCTTCCACTGGTAGTTTCACACGTTTTGTATTTCCTCACATATTCATGGGTATCTTTAAATAAGGTGGGCCAATAATACCCAGCATTTATAATTTTGTGAGTTGTTGTATCAACTCCAAAATGTCCACCTGCTGGACCATCATGTAATTCCTACAAGACCTTTTGGGCTTCAGTTTTTTCCAAGCATCTTAAAAAAATCGAATCATAATTCCTGCTAAACAACACATCATCAACCATCATGAATTTTTTTGCTTTCAGTATTAGGGCACGTTTATTTTTATAGGAAAGAGTAGAAGGAGCATATCCATTTTTTAAATAAAATATCAAATCTGCATATTGAGATTCAAGATTGATGATACTTATCTCATTAATTTCCTCAATATTGTTTGAATCTTCATGTTCCTGAATATTAGAAGCTCCTGCAAACAACTTGCAAAAACCTTTGCCTTTGACAATCTTTGCCGGTTTAATATCCAAATCATATTCTTGTAGAGTTGTAACCCAGTTTTCCCTCTTTTCTCCCAATTCCCTTTGCATTAGTAATTGTCTTACTGCTGAAAAAGAGACTATTACTTTTGTATGTCTTTAAGAGGAAGGGCCTAAAGTGTTTAATGGATTTGAACACAACAAAATCTTGTTTTTCAAATTCTGAGTAATTAAGCTTAGCACCTTGAATATTTGAACTATAAAATGATACGGTGCTTCCATGTTTTGATCATTGATTTGTGTCAATAATGCTGCATAAGAGGTATCAGATGCTAGAGTATATAAAATGAACTGATGAGAAAAAATTGGAGTATTTAATGCAGGAGCATTTATGATTGACTACTTCATTGAATCAAAATATTCCTTTTCTTCATACCCCCATTTGAACATCGAATTTTCCTTGATCATATTCTGTAATGGTAAAACAATTTGTGAAAAATCTCGGATAAATCATTTTACAAAATTAATCTGACCTAAGAATGATTGCATTGACTTTTTGTTATGAGGAAGTGGAATATCAGAAATCTCTTTAATTCTTTTTGGATCAATGTAAATACCATATTTTGAGACAATGAATCCTAAGAGTTTACCTTGGTTGAGAGTGAAAAGTGACTTCTTGGGATTTAATGAAATTCCATATCTTATACAACGTTCAAAGATTTGCTTCAAATCATGCAAATGATTTGATATTTTCTTGGAAAAGACAGTAATTTCATCTAAATCGACAACTACTAACTTATTAATCAGAACTTCGAATGCTATATCCATTGCTCTTTGGAAGGTAGCTCTAGCATTAATTAAACCGAAAGGCATTTTCTGGTAAGCATATGTCCCCCACTTAGTTTTGAAAGTAGTCTTGAGTCTGTCATTGGGGTACACCAATATTTGGTTATATCTAGAAAAACCATCTAAGAAAGACATTAATTCAGAACCAACTACTGAATGAAGAGTTTGTTCCATCGTTGGTAGTGGGAAATTATCCTTTTAACAAGCTTTATTAAGATTTTTGAAATCAATGCAAATTCTAATGTCCCCATTCTTCTTTCTAACAGGAACTAAATTAGAAACCCATTTTGAATGCCTAATAGGGAAAATTATCTTAGCCTTTAAGATTTTGTTTAACACTTCTTTAATCTGACTTTCCAGGTTCAGATGAATCTTCCTCAATTTTTGTTGCACTCTCTTCTCTCAGATATCATTAGAATTGTATGTTGTATGATAGAAGTATCATATGTTTTCAAGTCATTATAATTCCAAGCGAAGACATTTTTATGTCTATTCAACAGTCTGATAAATGCAAATCTTTTTTCTGGAGTAAGTAGTAATCCCAAATTGATAGTTTGTGGTTTGATCTCGGTGCCAAGATTTATTAATTCAAACCTCAAAGTGGAGCTCTGAAGTTTGGAATTAGTAACCTGTTTAACTTATCCTTGATGTCATAAATATCTTCAAGGTTGACTACTACTTTAGGTATAGAATTATCCTCAAGTCTTTGCTGCATTTGAAGATCATGCTCACTTTCATTAATAATCTGGTCATCATAGGATTTATCAGAAGTCAAGAAATTCAAACTTTCCAGTTAGTGACATTCTTAGGAACCGATGGTCGAAAAATTAATTCAACTGAAAATCTATCTGGGTTGTAATCCTCATAGGGTAGTAGCTTAGAAGCGACATTAGCTAGTAAATCAGCTCCTGCATTTTGGGATCTAGGAATGGGAGAAATATTAAACGCAAGAAAATGAGATACAATATCTTTAACCAAGGACTGATAATGTTTAAGATTACTAGAAAGGCAATGTATAGTATTCCTTACTTGTTTAATAATGATTTCAGAGTCACCGAATACTTTAAGATACTGCACTTTTAAGCCTATTGCTTTGTAAAGTCCTTGGATCAATGCCTTATATTCAGCAATATTATTTGTACACTCAAATTCTAGCCTACAAGATAGCATAGTCTTTTCTCCCTCTGGACTGACTAAAATACATCTTGCTCCTGCACCGTCATTGGACTTTGACCCATCAAAATATAAAGACCAAAATATAGGTTTATTTACAGTTTTATTTACAATTTCCTCGGCAATATTAACACACCTTGATGTATTTGTATGAGAAAAAATTTCTATTTGAGGTGTGAAACTATTAACTGAGAAAGGTGATAATTGAGAATTAAAAATTACCAAAGAATGATTTATATGAGTAGTTGCCAAGGATGTTATTTTTGAATGCTATGGGTTGATTCTCTTGATCGAATTCTGTTACAGTATGAGTCATGTGCTTCTCCCGATCGATATTAATTTGATTTGGATTTCCTTTATAAGGAAGCCACATGTGAGACCAATCAGTAGAAATGTAACCATGAAGTTTCTCAGGCCAATCTCTTCTTAGAATCAAGCCATAAAACTCAGGAATATCAGCAATTAATATATCAATTCTCTGAACTACTCTTGGATCAGCTAACAACCTAATGGTAACTAAATTTATTTCTCCTAATACTTGGACCTTAGTTCTATCCAACTATACAATATGCACTGCAAACTTTTTGGGTTCAATATTCAGCTTTGAACAAACCGAAGCTGGCATTATATTCAATGAATCCCCTGAGTCTATCAAGAAATTATGCAAATTTCTATTATAAATCTCACAGGTCAAGAGAAAAGAAGGAGTATGGGAATTATTTCTATCTCCAATTAAAACAGCATCAGTAGCTTCTACTCTATCGGATGGTGGCTTCCTTGTTCCATTAGCTGCCTTGGATAGTACACCGCTTGGAAGAGGAGAAGAAGGCACAACATTTAATTCTTTAGGTATTAATTTTTGTTGATGTTTTAGCGTACTAAGCTCAAATAAATAAATATTTTCCTCAGTCTTCTTCATGTCTTCTATGATATTATAATCCATAGAGTCCAAGACTACCAATGTTTTGGATGATGAGGAAGGATCTATAGATGTTGACTAATTTCGAGTAGGTACTGTTGTAGACTTCCTTGTGGGAACCTTATCTTTGGTAGTAGGACCCATATTTTTCTTCTTTAGAGTTGGTTGAATATTTTCTATGGTTCCTTTACCTCTTGCACTTACTAGGAATGCTTCCTGTTCATTTTCAGTATCATAATTTGGTAAAATGAAGTCCCACATACCATGACATTCAACAACCTCTTCTTCCTCAACTTCTTCTGATGATAAGATAGTATCTTCCTCCTCATCATTGTCTAGATCTGATTCTGCATTAGATATAGCATCAGGTGGTTTTGTTTCAACTCTTTTGAAGTTTCTAAATGGCTTCTTAGTTGAGGTCTCAGCTACTTGTTTTTTGATTTCTACCATTTCATTTGACATAGTATTTAGAACCTTTTGGAGACCTTCCATATCATATGGATATTTAGCCATTTTCTTCTTTGAATCATCTTTAAAGGTAACCTTTTTGGACTTTCGTTCTTCAAGGGCAGTTTTCTTCTCTAAGGCGATGATACATTTTTTGAGAGCGATTACTTCCTTCATATTCTCTGCTAAAGTGGCCTTTGCAGCTCTTTCAACAAATATTGCTATATTTGAAGGTAAGGCCGATATGTACCATTCACTTCAAACCTCTTCACTAGGTTTAGATTCAATAGGAATCTTATTTAAGAGCTTATTAAATCAAGAGTTGAAATCTTTGACTGGTTCTCTTGGTTCAATCTTGAGATTTGAGAGATCGTTGATTAATGTCGTTGTTGATCTATCATCCCCGTATTTAGTCAAGAACTGCTCTTGCAAAATATTCCAACTAGTAATAGATCCTGATGGTAATGAAAAATACCAAGACCCAGCTATTCCTTGGAAGGTATATGGGAAAAGCCTAACAACCACATCTTCTTCAGTTACTCCTTTTAAGTTTATTGACAACATAAAGTTGTTTATGTGTTCTTCCGCTAGTATGCCTATATCTGGGTTAAACTTTGGCAGCCATTTCTCAAGATGAGCCGGCAATTGACTCAAGGGTGCAGGCATTATGACTGCCCCTGGATTGTTCCATGGTCTCTGAGCCATTGTTGAGCTACTAACAGAGGAAAGGGAAGATGAAGTCCCTAATGGTTGGGAAGAAGACGTTGAAGTTCCAATACCCTGTTGAACAACAATATGGAGTGGATGGGTGGATAGTTGAATTTGCAATGGAGTTGATGAAATGGATGATGATGATGAAAGAGTCTCACAATCAGACTCTTCAAGTGTCTTCCTTGCCCTTTTTCTGTTAGGTAGAGGAAATTCTGTAGGTTCAATAACAAGCTTTTCACTCTGTAGTCTAGTAAGAGGATGGGAAGGAATGTATTGCGAAGTCACACTGCCTTGAGATACCTGTTTGGTCAATTTAGTATGTCCTAAATTTCTATTTAAAATGTCAATCCGGGAGTCGTACACTGATGAAGTGAAGTGCACTGTATGTGCAAGATAACCTTTTTCTTAGTCTTTTGTCGTTTTTGAGTTTTTAGTTTGTTTTTGGGTTTATCTTATGTGGATTCCCTAGTGTGAGATGGCGAAATTGAAAATTAAGTATGAATGGTAATGGTGATTTCTACAATGATTTTACAAACTTAAAAGTTCTCCCAAAAGAAGGTTTCCAAACTGACTGTAATGAAATCAATTCTCAAAATGAAGTAAATGCACCAAAACAATGAACTAGTGATAATGGCCCAGTATCCTTACTGTTGCATGAAAAAGAAAATAAAATATGAACTTAAAGAAACTCAAAGACTGAAAGAAAAACAAACTAAATCACACTACTTCAACCCATACTTTGACCCTTGACCTTTCGACTCAGTCCGGCTATACGAAGTAATCATAAACAAGCTGAGTATTATGATATCTAAATTGTAGGAAATTAAATTGCATAAAAGGAAACTAAGATTTAACTACTCATTCATATTTCAACTCTTGAAAATGACATAAGTAATTCAATCTCTGACTTGTAGGAAAGCAAACTAGATCACACTGCTTCAAATAATATTCTGATTCCTTACTAATTGAGTCGCTTGGCTATAGAAAGGAAATCATAAACAGGTAAGTAATATGATGTCTAAATGGCAGAAAAGTAATCAAGCAAAACAAAACTTGAAAGAAATGACAATGCTGGAATTAAACTTAGTAAATGAAAATTAGCAGAAAGGACAAGATGATCTCATGTCAGTAGCTATCAAAAATATGTAAATTTTCCCGGGCTGCCTACAAAAACCTGTAAAAGAAACATTGATCAGCTTAACAGTTATGAAGAAAACATGAAGGAAATATGGACAGTGATGAACATCATAATAACATAAAATATATACAAGTAATGATTATAAAAACAGTCAACAAAAGCAAGTAAGAAACTATACAAAGCTTTGATGTAGAGGGGCCCTCTGTCACCTCAGCCAGCCAAATACTTAGTCACAAATTGGATTCAGGAATGTTGTCTTCTCATATATTGAAGTGCAGTAATAAAACAAAAGAAAGTATAGTACAGTGGGCTGAAACAAAAGTCAAAATTACATCTTAAAGACTAACTATCCAGCGTATATCAACGCGTTATTTATAAGTGAAAATGCTGGTAACTAATTCCTAGATTTTATGCTGCCAAGGGACACGTAAATCTCCACGGCCTGAGATCTAGCATTAAGGTCATTACGACAATTGAATCCATGGAGTGGTGGCTGCTTGATTCAGTTCACGGGCTGATCGACAGTTGTGCCAGTACCTCCAGGAATGAAGGATCATGCAACGCAAACCTTCACGTGGGCAAAACAGAGTCGTGCCACCGCAAACTTCCTCATTTGGCCCTTCCTTTGACCGTCGTTGACCATGACCATTTATGAGTGATTTGGCTGATCTGAGGGGACACACTCCATGTACATGTCACCTGCATCCTGCCCATGTGGTTGGTTTCTCCATTGGACACATGTAACATAGCTTTTGACAAAATGGTTGCGGAAACTTGGGTTGGCTGCGGAAAGTGACAAGTTTCTGCAGCTGTTTGAAAAAAAAAATATAAATCAAACAACATTCATAAACATAGTTAGGAAACCATTTCATAAGCTCTTTTTAGACTAATATACAATGATTTGACAGCTGTGTGGATGAAGTAAATGGAAAAAGAAGGCTGAAAGGGTATATAGGGAAGTGCAAGTTTGGGACTCAACAATACCTCAAATTTTTTTGGTGATATTGAAAATCCTTGAAGTTTGTGAATTAAATACTGAACTTCAGGAGGTTCAAGAGTAGACTTATCTGAGATGTTTTGGGGTTCAGCAGTGGTTGTTGTTTTCTCAAATTCTTGCTTAGAAATTGGAGATTGAGAATGCAAGGGAGAAGTCGGAGGTGATTTGGAGGGAGATTTACTCTCAGAATGGGCTATAGGTTTGGATTTGCTCGCCATTCACAGATTTTTCCCTCCTTCTAGCACCAAAAATGTTGATGCCTCGAAAATCGTTGCATCGACATCGGGGAAAACCACCGGGTCCGAACCTTAAAGCAACTCCTTTTCCATTTGGTGTGGTGGCTCCAACTAGGTATAATGGGACCAATTTACCAATGATATATGAGTTGGATGGATGATTGGTTTATAATATCTAACAGGGGTGATAAGTTCTCTATTCTAGAATGAAAAAAAATAAAAAATAAAAAAAAAAATTATATTATATATATATATATATATATTATATATATATTATGATTAATATATATATATATATAAGTAACTAATCTATCCCGATAATTGTTTCTCTTAATGAGATTTTTGGTTGTTCTTATTAACAAGTAAACATGAAGATGACTTACTCATAAATAAAAATATTCATTCATAATATAATTAATTTTTTCAAGTAATTGAACAAAGTAATAATTAAAATATTATCACACTGATCGTAATACATCACTAACATATACATATGAAAGATGACAATCCAAAAACATTAAATAGTGACAGGTTAAAGAATTGTTATGGAAACATATACACATCAATAATAGAAAAGCTAATAAATGTCGATTCATATAGAAGCATATAGAAAAGACATAGATAGTAGTACCATATGCATTTGGGTCTCCTCCGATATGAATCCCATTCAAATCCTGGCTTTTAATTTGAGACTACTTTCATAGGAAGAAAAAGTGCATATCACATAAAAGCCTTCTTTATCAAAACTCAGAATTCTGGTCCAGTCTTTTATAAAAATATATATATCAGAAGTACAATAGTGCAACCTCCAATTTAAGTCTTAATATAAAAAATTGAGGACCCTTTCCAAAACATTGAAAGGGTCTATAAATACTACAAAAAATAACAAACTATGAAATAAAATATGTTATGTGCTGGTATAACCGAAACATAAAAATATGAGACTCATCCCAAAATAGTATTATTACAGTTGGTCAAAGAGGTTCACTGTATTGGCTAATCATTTTGTGATCGAAACTGACAAATGCCAAGCATCAGTTGGACTTCTGGCGAATGACTCATACGTGAGTGTAACTGAGCTGTGTATGTGTCATCTACAAGCTCGGGGATCATGTTACTAATCGCATCAGCGAGACATCTCATCGTTGTTTATTGACTATGTGGTTTAACAAGGAAAAACCAAAAAGGTTTCCCATGTTAAGCTGTGAATGCCTGTGATCAGTTTTTCCCTTTGCTCAAGCTCCTGTTTCCACTGTTGTTCTAATGATTTCACTTGTGGGAGTTTGCCTGGGGAACATTCTGTTATTAAGATTGATAGATGCAGACTGTTGTTGATTAATTCAATCAGGTTACTTGTTGCTAATTTGCATCTAGATGTTTCTCTCTCGGCCTTCATTAGCTGAGGCTTCCATTCAACGAAGAAAATTTCTTTATGCGATTCCTGGATTTATGGTAAATTGGCAGCTTTTCCCTCTTTTGAATCCTGCCAAGACAGAAAATTTGTTAATTTCTCATCCATGTTCTCTAACTCTAGTCTTGCACCCACTGATTTTTCAATCATGGATGATGAGATATCGCATAGAGAAATTGCCAACGAAATATTGTGACATAGTAGGTTCAACTGTCGAGACAACGCCTTGGTAATTTCTAGGGCCTTAGTTCTAAATTCTCCTATTTGGGGATATTCCATGAATCACTCTATCTGAACTACCATTTGAGCGATTTGCCCTTCTTTTGATTTACTCATCTATTCATTCAATAGTTGCAACTTGCTCAATTCTTGAGACAACTCTTGCTGCTTATGAATAGCTTGCTCATCAATTCTTTTCTTTTCTTTGAGCAATTGCTCATTCAACTATTCATTAAGATGTTTCTGTGTTGTTAACTATTGTTCCAATTGTTCTATCTTCTGTTGTTTTTCCTGTGACTGTGCCTCTAGCAGACTGATCGCTTGGTCCTTTTCTTTCAAAAAGTTACTGACCTCCAATGCCTTATCCATTGTTGCCACTGTATATGCTCCAGCATATTGAGAAAGTTTAGTTAGATCTTCAGAAGGATTTACTTCCTCCCTCCATACCACATTCATCATTTCCATTTGAGGAGTCAAAAGAGGAGAGTGATCAATTTTCCTCTTTTTCCTTTGTCTTTTGACTATATCCCTATGCTTAGGGCTGTAGAAGATATCTAGTGGTGGTATCTCGTCTACATGCAAACCAATCTCATCAGAGGGATTTTCAGGGATTATCTCTATGTCTTTATGAATCTTGGATGGGCCGCTTGTTCCTTCAATCAAAACTATGTTGACTATTGTTTTCTATGTTGTAGACACCTTTGGTGTACTAAACCCTTGGGTATTGATGATAAAATCAAATTGTTCCCATTCCTTGATCAACTTTGGGTCAACATTACTGTGTGTATCAAAGTGTTCACTACCTATTACCTGCTTCTGCTCTGGTTCAGGTGTCTTCTTCTTCCAAGAACCTTTTCCACTATAGGGGATTCTCCGCAATTTTCTGTTCATTCTGACCTTGTGGTTGAACTGCTGGGGTTGCATCTAATAAATCCAAAGGCAGGGTTTGTAGTCTCTAGGCTCTGAGCCTATTGAATTCTTCTATTCCCAATTTAATATTATCCAACCCCTTGACTTGGAAAAACAATTCTGCTGAAGAAAACAAGTCATCAAAGATATCCTCTTCATGATCAAATCTCATGAGTTTAGCCTGAGAAGTAACATTATAGGCAATATTTTTAGGGTCATATTGCCTCGTTCGAATAGTTGCGAGATTTAACATCTGAATTTTCTCAACCTCTTTCTCTGCATATTTATAATCATGCAAGGCAAAAACGCCACACCGAAGGGGAAATGTAGGCCACATGTGTTTCTTGGAATCCCTAAGGGTCTTTGACGTTCCCACAACTGTTATCTGATATGCTAAGTCACAAGCCAATACTTTATCGAGGACATATAGAAGAAGAACATGGGGATTAGTGAGGCTGCCAAAAAGCCTTACATAAGTAAATTTCTCTTCTCCAAACCAACTTCCCGCTGCTGTTAGGTCAACTGCTGCTTCCACAAATATCCTAGGGGTAGGCTTATTGAATATAACATAATATATAGGCAGAATAAAACCATTATAAATTCTATACAAATGATTCTTATAATGGACCTTACATAGCTCTTTTTGATAGATATGAATAGGATTGGGATCCTAAGAAGTCCACTTCCATCCAAGAATGGGGTATTCAAAATTAAAACAAATCATGTCGAGAATATAGGCACTGTAATAAAAAGGAGGAATGATCTGGGTAGTTGCATACCTCTTTTTCCTATATTCCAGTATCTCGGTGGCTATTATATGAGAGAGAATATTTGCCCAATCCATTACATAACCATGAATTGCAACTTCCATTAATGGGACCATACCTATGGAGAACTTAGCAGAATCATGGACTCCCCACAGTCTACACATCATAGCGCTAGCATAGCAATAAGGAGAGGCTAATGAATCAACAGAATACATACCCGATGGCTCGTTCTTATGTTTATTCGGGAAATGCCTCCAATTCCTGATCGGGTCTGACTCTATGTCATTTTATTTTGTGAATGCCTCCATAAATGCCTTGTTATAGCGCTTTTTTGGCTTAGGTAGATGATACATTTGCTTGAGGTCCTCTGGTTTAAATGACCTGAATATTTTTCCATCGGCCGTGGAAAATGTTCGATCTGTGGTTGGAATTTTCTCAACAACCCATCGAACCACATCAGTATATGGCAAAAATTTGGCTGGCGCTGTTATTATATGTAGGTATGAATAGGCCAAAACTTTCAGAGTTCCTTCTGGTTTTCTTGTGGAATCAGTTGTACCTTCCTCTTCAAGTTCTTCAGGTTCTTCTGCTTCTATTAAATTATAGATACTCTCCCAGCTTGTGTTTCCTAGACCGAGGCATGTCGTATCTGATATCAATCCTTTCTTATTCGGCTCTAGTTCTTTAACTACGGCAGGGGCCTTGGATTTCTTGGCTTTATTTCCCATTTTCTTCGGACTCATGAGCTCGGACTGATTCTGCATAGAAAATGGAAAACGTAACAGAGAAATATTTTACAGTTGAAAGCTAATACAGAAAGGAAAAGAGAGTTAAGGAAATTAACATATGATAAACCAAATGTAATTAAGAATCACCATGGGTGAAATCCTTGAAGGATTCACCCTTAACTTGTCAAATTAATAATCGTCATAGCTGCTAATCGTAGTGAATAAATGTCGTAATTACCCATTGCATCGACCATATGTTGAATGATTATTTCAAGCGTGTCTTTAGATTTCTCCGTTCAGTGATAAGTGATAAATCACAAATCTAAATCAGGAGATTCAATAGGTAAGGTTTAGTGTGATAGCCGTTAATAACTCCAATTGCGATAGAGTAAAATTATAATAAGGTGGAGGTATGCTTTTAAGCGAATTAGTTAAATCTATTATTTTAAAAGACTTATGCATGCAAACCATACCTCTTTAATGATTTATTCTTGAAATGCGTGCCTTATTTATGAATCGCAATCAGGGAATCAGCTAATGCTTTGCCCTTTTGTCATATGATACCTTCAACTGCCGATTGCGATTACGTTTATTGGATCAGAGGTTTTGATGAGGCCCCTTTTTTAGTGTATCCTTTGATCATTGCGATATGCAATCTTCGATTGCTTTATTGCATCAGAAAATTATTTATGATGATTTGTTCAAAGGAATACTTTATATTTTATTCAAAAGGTTTGATATAATAGTTCAATTACATTGGGTCTTTCGATAAAGGTTTTTTTTTTTTTTTTTATATATATATGTTTAATGCCAGGCATGTAGGTTTGTTAAATCACAAATTTCACTAAGTTTTAAAAGGGACCCATTTCTAGTTAAAGGTTTTTGTAAAAGTTTTTTAGAAATTGGGGGGGGGGAGAGGTTGTTGTATAGCACAACAGGTCCATGGAACAATGTTAGGACTATTTGAAATATTTACTTCTTGTGGTGTTTATATAAGTTTAAAATTTGAAAATTTACCCATTGTTGTGATAGAGGGTATAATTATTTATATAATGGTTGGGTTTTCTATGTAATTGTTTGTTGAAGTGATTTCAATGGTTTTATTGTTTTATTAAATACTTGTAAGAGTTGTTATGTGTTATCTGAGAGTAAGTCATGCTAAGGGTCTTGTTGTTGTAGTTGAGTAAGATGATAAATGTTGATTAGGTGTATGGCAAGGTTTCTATTGTGACTAAGATATGTGATAGAGTAAGGGGTTGTTGAGAGTGACAAAGATTTTTTGTAAGACGTGGGAGTGTGTTAGAAGTATGTTTGAAAAATCAATCTATTTTTCTTTTAATGTAGATACAAAGGTTGAACACTCACCATTTATGCAAGCTTGCATTGAGTATGTTACAAGTATTTTTATGTTATACTATGTGAAGAGAAAAAAAAAAATTATTTCTTCTACCTTGGTTTGATCACGAGATATTTTTGATGCAAGAATGCATTGTTGAGCATGATATTGATTAATGGTTCTTTCTACAGAGTTAGAGAATTAGTGTGTTGCTAATGACATATGTTATGCTTATGTTGTTGATGACATTATTTGTAGTTGGTTCTTTGCTATTTCTTAGGTATGAAATCTAATGAGAATGTTTGGACAAGGATGATGTAATATATATTACTTATCATTCAAAGGTTTTGATGCTATGATGAATTGTGAGACTAATTATTGATAAGATAGTAATTTCATTGTTGAGAAGATAAAAAGTGTTGTGGATGATTGAGTGAGAGTATGTTTGCAGAGAGAGGAATTTGCAGGGGTTGATGATGATAGTGGACTGAATGTTTTGTTGAACAAAGAGGAATTTGTAGGAAGGTATATACTAATTTGAATCTTATTCTAAATTTATGCTTAATGGAGTGGATCCAAATTGAAAATGGATGAAAGGGAGGTCCATGGTGACTTTTAACGTCGGTGTTTCTAGTTAGTTAGTTATAGAGAAATTATTTGAGGGAGTAGGTGCTTCTTGTTGGTCAATACCAATGAAACATTGAAAAGGGATTGAGTGCTTCTTGCTAGTGAGTCCCAACAAAAAAAATATGCAAAACGAATGGGTTCTTGTTATAGATCCATTTGGGCACATCACTCCCATAATCCACTTCAATGTTTTAGGGCTCATCAAACCCTAATTTTAGTTGCTACATGCCCTAAACAAGTCACCCATTTGAATGCCTCCTTCCTAGACAGTTTCATGAGTTGAAGAGATCCAGAAATGGCCTCTAGAGGGACCAACATAGGTAGGCCCATGTAAGGGTACATTGCAGAGCAGATAAGTCCATGCCAAGGTGCTCTCTAGAGCACTTAGGCTTCCTTTCACCTGCGCTGGGCGAGTTTGAGCAAAATTCACATAGGGTTTGGGGAATATTCTTATCTTTTGGAGTCATCTAGAAGGTTCCCTCACTTATAAACTCCCATGAGCTTGAAAATGGAGGAGGAATGAGTTAAGATGCATCCTATCCTCTCATCCCTTCCTCCATGGAACTAATTCTAAGTATGGAAGGCCATTCGATACCACCATCACTGACAAAACCTCCTTCATCTCCCTATAAATTGACGACTCATCTAAGTGATCAAGGGCTGGATTATGTTGAATTGTAAGGAGATAATGTTGCTACGAGAATTAACTTTGAAGCAAGTATTGTAATGCTACAACTTTGTCATGCTTTTGATGTGATGTGGATGGGATCCAAGCTAGAGGAATGACTTTGAATCAGACACAATGGTTGTAATTCCTTCTTCTATTCAATAAAGTGTTTGAACCTTTCTCCCATATGTTTGTATTGTCTTATAATGCTTATATGTGTGAAATGTATCTAATTCCATTCACTTATATTCAATATATCTTTTGCTTTGATTGATTCTTTGTTTTATGTTGTTTTTACAGGTACTTCTCAAGCATATTAAGTATGGGAAGGAGCAACAAGATCGATACAAAGGAGACAAGAGGAAAGAAGAACTACAAGTAGGTCTTCTCATCTTCTCATATTATCTATTGCTTATAGGGAAAGACTAAAATATTTTAAATTGTTGTTCTAGATATGGCTACTTATCTAGGGAATTAGTATTTATCTGTACATACCAAATTCTCCAAAACAAATTGGTGACTCCACTGGGGATGATCACCTTTCCTAGTAGCTTATCCACCTCCTAGGACATTCTTGTAGACCCTACTTGTGTTCATTGATTGTATTTCAACTCTTTTTCATTGAAATTTTCGTCAAAATGATGTCAAATTGCCTTTTGAAATGGCTCACTGTCATTAGCGCAGGATTGTGAGGGACACAGTGCACTGCAGAGCACCCCTGGCTTAGGGACAGTGCTCTGAAGGGCATTGTCTCCCATTCAGGGTTATGTTGATTCTCCTAGGGTCATTTTCCCACCTCTAGAATGAGTTTTTGCCAACTTTTCTCTATTTTTTTGCTTGCTGATTGATCAACAAATGTCATGTCTCGGAGAACAAGTTTCTATCTCGTTTGGGAGCCCTAATTTGACTTGGTTAATCAATGTTTCTTAAATGTTTTCTTTGTCATTATCAATCCATAGTCAAAGTTAGATTATAGTCAATTAATCTTTTTTCGAAAGAAAGTGTCATAAAAGTCTTCTTTTCCTTCGAAACAGAACTGTCGTAAAGTATTCATTCTTGTTAAAGATTGATTGATTGTATGTGCATTAGTTTCCTTTTCGTTCATCATAACATTAAGGGATTTGAAAAGAAAAACTTGCATCGTTCATATTGTAGTTTGTGAATTCTTAAAAGGAATATCTATGGAAATTCCATTAGATGTGCTCTTTGCTCTTTGTCAAAGATCTAATTGCTCTACCCCTACTGTTAGTGTCAGTCTTTCCAGCCTTCCTTCAGGGATCAAATATGCTCTTATAAAGTGGTCTCAGAGTGTCAAGGTCAAATTTTGTCATTTCAAAGAGTCTTCAAGCAAAATTTGGTCACTAGGCATTAGGTCTAGGGTTTGCTCTCACTCCTTCTGAAGTTTTCCAAATGTCATCATTCAGATGAGTCTATCATCATTCATAGGATTTTCATTATCATCTCAGTGTCTAATGAGTCATTTTACACCTTGTTCATGCTTCAGTTGCGCCTAGGTAAGGTCATTTCCCTCTCCTAGGGTTTTGAAGGAAATTTCTCTTGGACGGTCAAATCATCGACAAAACTTGTTTCCTGATGCTCATACACCTTCCCCTATCCTTAAAGTACCTTACCAAACGCTTCACATCACTGAGATTCCCCAAATTCCTCATTTTCGCACAAACCCTAGTTTCTAGCTACAACCTGGCAATTTTCTAGGTTGGGCCTGTGCTTTGCCCTTTTGGACCCCTTCCCCTCACTCAATCTCTGGTATTCCACTTTCCCCTGCTTCCTAACATCCCTCCCTACTTTTAAAAATTTCCCCAAGAATTTAGAAGCCCCTTATCCCCTTCATTTCGCTTCATTTCGACAAAATTCCTTGTTTCACACATCGGGATAAGTTTCACTCAAATGATGTTTCCGAGAAATCAAAGATGAATTTTGCAAACATGAGAGAGGTTTTTATCCACAACATTCCAAGGAAGAAAAACCTCCTTCACTGTTTACACAGGTGTCATGGTTTTAGAGAAATGTCAAAATTACAATCGCCAGATCCAAGGAGGTTGGCCAAGGCACTAAAATGACGGAAAATGCCCGACCCACTCCAAATTTTGGCCAAAGCCTCTTTGACTGAGCATGGTACTTGATTTGGGACTCCCAGCCCAAATTTCAAGAAATTTGGAGAAAAGTTTGTCAATTGTGAATTTTTTGTGCCAAACACAGGTTTTCTCCACCAACGAGTCGCGCACCGTGCGCGACCCTTTCGATTGGGAGGTCCATTTCAGAAAAAGTTTGCATTTTTGGATTGTTCATGCAAAAATACACTATCTCATCAAAGACCAAGAAATTTCACCAAGTTTTGAGCCTCCAGAAGGTCAAAAAACAAGCAAAAAATGACTTTCTGCCACCTTTTTGACATAGAGGAAGCAGTCTTGGGAGATTGCAATTTTGGAGGGGAAAATGGACACCAAATTCAGAAATTCGACTTGGGTTGGAAATTAGCAATCCAGGCCTTTCCACCAAGCCCACGTTGGCCTCATTTGGACAACTGGAAGTGCCTCAAAAATGGCTCCAAATGTGCGCGACCCGTTCAGAATCAGTGTGCAACCCGTTGGGCAATTTTCACAGAAATGCACCTACAGCTCAGCAAAACGCAGTTTTGACTAGGTTTGACTTTTTGGAGTGGATTTTGATCCTCCTTGATGTAAATG
>APFE031312040.1:9320-28096 GCA_000404065.3 Pinus taeda | reverse complement strand
CTTACATCATTGGTTGGTAATCAGACGGTGTCTTCTCATGTTCGACTTCAGATCATATATTCACATGGTTAGACTCGTACTTGAGCAAATGATTGAATGAGATAGAAGAAGCTGATCTAGTTTCATCCATCCAGGTTGCGATTTCAGGATTACTAAATCATATGTACAATGGCTTTACATTGATAGTCATTCTGATCATGGGTCTATATCTGTAGACGACTGTTTATGTACATGTAATGAAAGTTTATAAGCTGAGCATGGATATGCCTTCCCTCAGCAAGTCCATGTAAAAATCAAAATATCATGATATATGTGTTGGGCCTAAGAAGTATCCTTAAAATACATCCACTTTCACTCCATTCAACATCCACTTTCTCTCCATTCACACATTTTCTCACCTCTATTCCACCACCATGTCATCACATTAGCTTCACATTCATCATTAAATGGGTTATCATTGTGTTTTCAAAAACATTATTAATTCTTAGCATCTTTAAGAGAATTTTTGGTTAAACTTTAGAATATAATATCCATATACTTATACCTAACAATTAGAATGAGTTTTTTGACATGTGTAGGTACAAAGGAAGCTTCTAAGTCACCCTTATGTGGCACTCTATGTTCACATTCGAATTTGAGGAGATCATGAACCTCATGGAGAAGATCATGGAGGATAGGGTTATGTGTCACCATTGGTTGAGAAATATGTGGATCAAAGGTGGGAATAGTGGATCATCATCATGAGTTTGTTATCTCATCTTGTTGTATAAATAGGAGTGTTATCTCCTTCATTTATAATCTTAATTTCCCTTAGAATTTAGATACTTAGTCCTTCATTTGTAATTTTAGATTTTAGGATCATTGTAATGGAGATTTACAATCTCTTGGAATGTAGAACTTGGAGCTTGTAATTTCAATTTGCAATTGATGATAAATAAAGTGGATTGGAATTTCTTCTACATTTGACTTCTTTCTAGGTGTGCTTGTGGAGCTATGGAGGGCCCCCATTGCCTCACTTGCATACTTGTTTTGGTATAGTAAGCTTTCATTTATGATTTTAATTTCATTAGTTTAAAGATCTTGATGTTGGAAATATAAATGAATAGTCTCTTGTAAGAGAGATTTAATATTTCCTATAATCAATTTGAATTATGTTTAAATGCCTTCATTTCTTAGTTTATTGATTAAGATGGTTAAAAATACTAGTGAATAGACCTCCTGTAAGGGAGCTTTGGTATTTCTTCACCTAGCTTAATTTAGTTTGTCTCTAAGTCCACATACAATGGATGTTCCTTGAAGTTTTACTTTCCCGGGTTGATAGTAAATGAAACTCTAATTTGCATCCACATTTTAGACCCAACATTTTGGTGCCATTACCAAGGAGGATCATTTAGAGATAGACTTAGGAAGTTATATTTATTGCAATTTCTTTTTATGGACTAACTTGTGAAACCTGGTGACAACAGGATCTTCATAAAGATGTTCAAGTTGAGCTTTTTGATTTTTCATACATAGTTTGATTTTAAATTTTGTTTTTTATCAAACCCCCAATTTATTACTAATTCATCTACGGATGAGAAATTTGAAGATGTTAAACAGGTACTTCTTGGAGAGAAAGGACAATATTGAAGACTGGTTTCAAAAGAACCTTGTGCCAACTCCAAGAATAAGACAGGTTACTCACATCCTTGCAAATAATCAAGTAAAAATTTTAAATCTTGAGGTGAGCATTTTCGAATTCATAGTATGTAGGTGGCTTCACTGGAAGCATGATTTTAGCTAAGAAAAAAAAAATCTTTCAACCAAGTTAAGGTAGAATAGATTAGAAAAATAAAATGAGATCTCACTAGAGTTTTTAGCCTAGTTTTTCTTTGAAAAAAACCATCCACATTTCTCATGAATAAATTTAGGTAAGAGCCATTTCATCCACGCTAACTTGCAAAAAAAAAATTAAAAAAAAAAAACAAATCAATAGGTTAGTATGCTCTCTTCCTGCGCTTCGAGTGATCAGGGAAATCAGAAAATCTCTTGATTTATTTTCAAAATTAAATAAAAATCTCTTGCTATGAATTTGCACAAATCATTAAAACTACAAGCATTATAAGAAATCGAAATCATTTTTTTAAGAAATTCTTTATTTTCGATTTCAAAATTAAATCTGTAGTTTCGTGATTTGATAATTGTGTTAAAACTTCTCTGCATCATGAACATTTAAAACATCTAGTTGTGGTACCAAGAGAATTCCAGAGAAAGCGAACAATGATGAATGCATAGTTGTATTTTGGATTAATTTGATGACTGCATCTGCTCCTCTGCATCTCTTGTAAATATTTTGATACTTGGTGCTACATGCGTTTCCATTTAATAATAAAGGCCTCAGCGGATGATAAGATATATTATATCGGAATCGAAATCAAACTTAGCAGCTGAATCATTTGTTGTTTCTCCTGCTTTCTGAATTGAACAGAGGCAAGCAGAATATATACAATAGTTCGTAAAGGAAGCAGAGAATGCGAGAGGAGCGATTTGAGCATGCATATTTTGGGGCACGATTTGAGCAATTTGATGATTTGAGGATTACATGCAAATTTTGTGAAGCTATTAATGATTTTGTGATTGCATACAGATTTTCTGCCATTTCACTAGAATAGAGATTCGATCTACATATCTTGGTCTTAAGAAAAAGGAAAGGAGCCACCATCTACTCCGACATTTCCTACATAATCAATCAATCTAATACTGAAAGGAGCATTTTATCAAATCAATGTAGCTTTAATGTACATTTGCTGAGGCATTTACTCTTGGGAGTCTATACATTGATAGGTTTACTCAAAAGAGATTTGTTGCTGCCCTTCCCATGCTCCAGTTAAGTGACAGGCCTTTGTCGAGACTACAAAAAAAAACAAGCATAACTCCTCCATTTTTCTTTGAATCTGGTACCATTCCAGAAATGTCCTCCACCTACTCAGCCTTGTTTGTAATCACTTCAGCCCACAAGACAGTCACAAACCAATCCTCCTTTCCTTCACTTGAGCTGCTTCATGTCTGTGTTTGGGTTCAGATGTCTTATCTATGAATTGATGCATAGGTTTGACAAGCAATTGCATGTGATTCAAGGTCTAAAAATCCTCCCACGGTCGTCGTTTAACTCCATTATACTATCTATCCCTGTTGTGCTTCGTCTCTCCATTATTCTCCTCATATGCTTGTTCCTTTATCTCAAACAACTCTTCTCTCATCAGTATATAAAGGATGCATGGGCTAGCAACATCTATCTCTCTACTCTTTGTTGTCATTGCCACTAGCTCCATGAAAGGCAACACCCCATCCCCAAACGTAGTTGTGGCAGCTTCAAGCAAGTAAATCTAGAAAGGAATCATGGACTATGTATAACATTCTCTCTCCTCGATCTACGTGTTCTCAACCATCTCCAGCATTAGAGCTACATTCTTTGGCGTAGAGAAATCCAAAGAGGCAAACCTCCTTTCCTACAATGCGGGATTTATTTTCTCAGGGCTTCACGCAGAAGTTACGTGAAGTTACATGACATATGTGGGAAGGTCATCACTAAAGCATTCACTTGGATTAATATTCCAGAATAAAGGGACACTCTTCCATTTTATTGCGTGAGGAATATTTCATCCAAGGATAAGTAGAATTGTATATAGTTTCTGGACACCATGATTTGAGTGTATGCATGAACTATAATTCATACAGTAAGAGCCTTTAGAAACCAACACAACCACGACTACTGTAGACAAAATGAATTTCATTTATCTATGGTGGAGATGCAGGGAAAGTCATTATTTTTTGTGTTGTGGCCAAAGTTTTGGCATAGTGGTTCAAAAACTCGACATTATGAAAAAGTCTTGGTGTTGAGAATCGACACTTATGTCCAAACATATTTCAGTTGTTAGATAAAGTAATGAACAATCACGTTGCCTGATATGATTCAAGCATTGCACGTGATCTTGTGAATGTCTTACTTGCAACTTATACAAAGAAAGATAACAAGTTCCAGATTTCATGTGATACTATAAAAGCACTTGCTTTTGATATGTTGTTGGGTGGCTTAGAGCCGGCATCTATAGTGATAGAGTGGGCAATGGTAGAAGCCCTGAGAAACCCGTCGGTGATGAAGAAGCTTCAGGAGGAGTTGGAATGCGTCGTAGGATTGGATCACATGGTATGTGAATCTGATCTGCCCACCTCGTTTATTTACAAGCTATGGTCAAAGAAATGATTCGCTTCCATCCACTGTTGTAACATGTACTAAATGCAATGTGGCACGTGCACTGTACGCCAACCTCCATCGAAATAATCCCTCAATTACCGCAGTGGATTGCAATAGTGCTAGCAGAAAACATGGAGTAAAATTTGTGCACATATCGTGCCTCAAGAAAGAACTCAAACAAACGTGGAATCTTTTTTTGGCTATCATCGCACCAGTTCCTTCATCGTAAAACTCCACCAAATGTGGTTAATGTTACCAATTTTCATGCGTTGTTCCGTGAATTGTGCCAAGAACTTGGCATGCCAAAGGTAATTTGCCACCGATTGTGAAAAAAATATCATTGAATCAGGTACGATCTAACATTGACCACTGAAATATGATCTATTGGATAGAATCCTTGCACTATTATCAACTTCGTGGAGAATAATCGTAGAAAAACATTTACATGAGGAGAACAAGTTGGCGCGATAGGATGATATGGAAATGATTTGTTTCACATATACGTCATTCCATAATCGATTGTAGTCGGGGGTAAGAGGTAAGCACACATCAAAATTTATGTGCAATAATGATTGAAAATTCACCTACATTTTAATTTCTTTGGTAATGATGGTATACATAAAGGCAAATAAGGGGAGGTACTATGTATTGTAAATTTTTTCAAAACACATATAAATATAATAATTTATATATGAAAAAAAATTGATTCATTGAAAATTTCAAAGATTCATAACTAGAATAGCTCCTAGCTCCTATTTTCTTATAATTTCTTCACAGTGTAGATTTTCATAAATATGATATTCTAATGATAACTCTTACAATTACTCGATCACAATGTAGATTTTTGCAGAATTTTATAAATATAATATTCTTAAACAAAATATTTTTCAGGAATGAAATAAGATTGGACAATCGCTCAATCAGTCAAATAAGCAGTCTACATTTGACATGCAACAAAATATTGAAACCTTGTATAGAAGTTGAATGGCATGTTGATTGGCTACAATGAATTATTGACAAGTGGTTTGCATTATAGTTGAATAACAAGTCAAAGTTATTCAGTACGTTCACAATTGGACACAAATTAGGAGGATTCATATATAGAACATTTAGAGGATTAGATATGGCATTAACAACTATGCTTTTATTCTTTTTGTATGCTTTTATGTAACGTACTAAGCTGCAGGACACAACAAATCTCTAATGCCAAGCTTTTTTCCATGCACATTCGATGAACCATCTGACACAAATAGGAAGTAATTTAATTTTCATGGTTATTACTTAAAAATGGATTGTTATCAATATTATGAATTGGACTAGAAATTATGCTTTTGATTCTCCATAATCTGTTTCATTTGGCATTAATTTTTGCGTAAGAATCAGGAAGGGAATGGCTAATTCTTCTTGAACACACTTATGTTCTTTATGCCAAGTTTTTTTGCAGATTTCAGATGATGAACTGATCATTAAGGAAAAAAATTATGCACACAATTGGTCTTCAAAAGAAAATTCTAAAAAACAAGTCCATGCAGATAAACAAAATTTCCAGAAAATTACAAGTTCTTGCAACTTCCTGTAATAGCTTAATGGTTTGACATGTTGCATGACAGATTAGCAAATTCGAAGATCTGGGGTTTGTTCCTAAATTGCCAAGGATGGTGAAACACCTATCCACACATGAATTCAAAGAATACAGGAGGCTATTCAACGCTGGTGAAACTCAGGTATTTTAGCAGAAATTCAGGAATTAATGAGCAAATTCGCTATTTTTGGGATTTTGCATGCCAAAATTCAATTTTTCCCAGCAAGAGTCATTATCCAATTCCCATTACCCACAAACACTTCATTACATTTTCTTCAATCCTAACCCACCAATAAAACCAACTAAGCTCACTTACAAACTTTTTGTTCCACTTCACATATCCATTGTCAGTTTCCTTTTTCCTACCCTTGCAAATAAAACCTTGCTTCCATACACCATTGAGTCCATAATCCTTGAGTCTAAATTTTTTCTAAAAACATCTTGAATCTTGCATGCCTTAAGGGCAAGCTATCATGCCGATAAACAAGAGAATACATCAATGTCCCTCGTTCATCGAATCTTATGAGTATTCGACAACAACAAATTCATTCATACTTAGAAACATGTGTTCGAGGCATCTTGACTCTCATTCACATCAAAGATGGGAGCTCTCGTGTTGACTAGTGGCATACATCAATGGCCACTAAGTTAACAATTTCTTGTTATGTTCGACACCGAAACATGTATTCATGTGACAAGCATTGTAACAATGAGCATTGAAGACATGAAGACCAATCATTTCGTAGCAGAGGAAGCAAAACTACTTTCATTACTTTTCAATTTTTAATGTAAATGACTTTCGGATAAGTCAATAAATAACATTGGGGGGAGTGTAAATTTATAAATTTTGTATACCTTCCAAGCCTTACACATTTTCAGCCACATTCAACAGCAAATTCCAAACATTCAGTAGAAGATCCAGCAACAGATTTAGCAGCGGATGCGGCAATAATAAAAGATTCACTTTTTCGACTTCATCCACCATTTTCACAACCAAGTGAAGAAGACTATGATCAGAATTTTGCAGCCATGCATGCACAACTCTCATCAATTTTTTAAAGGGTAAGTCGAGGTATGATATTTTCTAACTTTTAACCATTTAATTCCTTGAAAAACTAGAATGATAATATTTGGAAAAAAAAATAAACTTCCTTTCCTCATTTCACAAAATTTCCAAAACCATCAGTTTGGTCGGGGGGGAAATGGGGGGATACATTTACATTCATACTTTGTCACCTTCATATTTTTCCATATTCATATATCACATTCTAAAACCCACATACTTCCAGAATATATTTATTATTACAACACCATGAGCATAAAAATGGCTTTGTAAAAAGTATTTAAAAGTTAATTGGATGCCAACAAAATCATGGTTGTTAGACAAGAACCAACCATGATGCATTCCAACAAAAATATGTCGCAATAAAAATCACATTATCAATATGAAAAGATCATACATTAAAATTGAATACAACAAAAAAATATGGTTGAAACAAAAGAACCAACCAAGTTGTTGTTCATCAAAAACACTTTGCAAAATTTAAGTAAATGATATCATGCAAAGTTTAAGTTAAAGCTCAAGTATCAAAAGTAATGTAATAGATTGCATGAGGACATGCAATGCTTTCAGTTTGGGGGTATCTTGGGCCTAATAATTATCCTTAAAATACATCCACTTTCACTCCATTCAACATCCACTTTCTCTCCATTCACACATTTTTTCACCTATATTCCACTACTATGTCATCACATTAGCTTCATTTTCATCATTAAATGGGTTATCATTGTGTTTTCAAAAACATTATTAATTCTTAGTATTTTTAAGAGAATTTGTGGTTAAACTTTAGAAAATAATATCCATATACTTATACCTAACAATTAGAATGAGTTTGTTGACATTTGTAGGTACAAAGGAAGCTTCTAAGGCACCCTTATGTGGCACTCTATGTTCAAATTCGAATTTGAGGAGATCATGAAGCTCATGGAGAAGAAAATGGAGAATAGGGTTATGTGTCACCATTAGTTGAGAAATATGTGGATCAAAGGAGGGAATAGTGGATCATCATTATGAGTTTGTTATCTCATCTTGTTGTATAAATAGGAGTGTTATCTCCTTCATTTGTAATCTTAATTTCCCCTAGAATTTAGAAACTTAGTCCTTCATTTGTAATTTTAGATTTTAGGATCATTGTAATGGAGATTTAGAATCTCTTGGAATTTAGAACTTGGAGCTTGTAATTGCAATTTGCAATTGATGATAAATAAACTGGATTGGATTTTCTTCTACATTTGACTTCTTTCTAGGTGTTCTTGTGGAGCTATGGAGGGCCCCCATTACCTCACTTGCATACTTGTTTTGGTATAGTAATCTTTCATTTATGTATTGTGAAAAATTCTAGGCATTTCATTCGACATTGGCATTTTTCCTACTTCATGCTTTAGGGGGGAGCTGTTACAGATCCATTTGGGCACATCACTCCCATCATCTAGATCAGTATTTTAGGTCTCCCCAAAACCTTATTTTAGTTGTTGCATGCCCTAAACAAGTCACCAGTTGAATGCCTCCTTCCTAGATAGTTTCATGACTTGAACACATCTAGAAATGGCCTCTAGAGGGACTAGTGTATGTAGGCCAATGTAAGGGTGGGCTGCAGAGTAGTTAAGTCCATGCCAGGGCGCTCTACAGAGAAATTAGGCTTCCTTTCACTTGCGCTGGGCGAGTTTGAGCGAAATTCACATAGGATTTGGGGAATATTCTTATCTTTTGGAGTCATGCAGAAGGTTCCCTCACTTATCAACTCCTATGAGCTCGAAAATGGATGACGAATAAGTTAAGATGAATCCTATCCTCTCATCCCTTCCTCAATGGAGCTAATTCTAATTATGAAAGGCCATTCAATACCACCATTTATGAAAATACCTCCTTCATCTCCCTATAAATTGACCACTCATCTAAGTGATCAGGGGCCGGATTATGTTGAATTGTAAGGAGATAATGTTGCTATGAGAATTGGCTTTGGAGCAAGTATTGTAATGCTACAAGCTTTTCATGCTTTTGATTTGATGTGGTTGGGATCCAAGCTAGAGGAATGACTTTGAATCAGACACAATGGTTGTAATTCCTTCTTCTATTAAGTAATGTGTTTGAATCTTTCTCCCATATGTTTGTATTGTCTTATAATGCTTATATGTGTGAAATGTATCTGATTCCATTCACTTATATTTAATAGATATTTTTCTTTTATTGATTCTTTGTTTTCTGTTGTGTTTACAGGTACTTCTCAAGTGTATTAAGTACAAGAAGAAGCGACAGGATCAATACAAAGGAGACGAGAGGAAAGCGGAACTACAAGTAGGTCTTCTCATCTTCTCATCTTCTCATCTTATCTATTGCTTATAAGGAAGGACTAAAATACTTTAAACTATTGTTCTAGATATGGCTACTTATCTAGGGAATTAGTATTTATCTGTAGATACCAAATTCTCCAAAATAGTTCTTCCTATTGGTGGGTGGTAGAAAAATTTTACTATGGAGTTGGTGTTTCCTACGAGTCAATGCAAGTGAATTTATCATAAGAAAATATTGAATATCAAGAAGAGAAGAAGTATGGTGGTTTTGTCCCGTTATGTGTTTCCACAAAAATCTTTCTGTCATTTTTCCTTGACGTTTATATTCAATTTTATGTTTAACGATTCTTCTCATATGATTGATTGCTAAAAAAATTCAAAGTATTAATTTATAATAATTCTTAAGATTCACCCCCTCTCAGTGTTTCCAACAAATTCCATCAATTATAGGCTCAGTAAGAATTATCCAAGGGGAAAAATTCTGACACAAGTCTATAGACATTAATTTATGCACATATATATTTCCATTAATAGAATTAATAAATCCTTTACCAAAAAATAAAAAAATTCTCATAAGTATAAATTCCTTGACAATTTTTTTCAAGTAAAAACATGGGAGTTACATTTGGACATAATATCTTCTTTCATACATGAAATAATGCTAGCACACCAAAATTTATGAAATAAAAAAAAATACTTTTAGCAAATGGGGGTTGTGTTGTAACTCATTCATGAATATACATGACCAGGCATTTTCCAAAAACACAACAAAGAGTGTGATGGCTCATAATCCAAATATGCACAAATAATTATACCTAGTTGTGTATCTAAAAATGGTTTGCAACTGGAAGTACTTCCACTCTCCACCCAACCATAGGCCAACGTACCAAAGAATTGTTGTAGTTGACCACCCTTGAACCATATTTAGAGCTGGAGGAGTTAAGTGTGCAAGGGAATGTATATTAATAATTAGTTAATAGATAATCAAGGCAAGCAGTCCATTGTCCAAGCAGTTTATTGAGTGCCTATAGCAATAAGCACCACAACGTTGCTTTAACCAAACGAGAATCAAATACAGGGATTCACCAAAGTCTTAGTAACTTATGATTCAGTTTCAGGAGGTTGAATACACTATGTGTTTTGTTTATCATTTGATATTTGCAAGGAACCCATTATAGGAAGCAAGAGCCCACTAACGAGGTCTTTTAATCATGATGTATTTAATAAAATCGAGTACTTGGTATGTAAATTAAGTGAAGTGAGATGAATGAAGGGTAAATTGGCTAAGGATCTGAGACCATGTCATTTGCATTGTGAAAGAAAATCCCTTAAACCATGAGTAGGACCACTAAGATGAGATGAGGAATTTAAGGGGGACATGACGACGACATCCATTATGAATAGAAAGAGTTCTAATTTATGAGAAATGAGCTTGTGGGATATTGTAATTCCCCCCTCCTCACAATAAACCCTTTCTAGTCAAATCATCTCAAGAAAAAATATGGTCACTAAATCCACAGACAAGGTTGTACTCCATTGAATCTATGGAGAGAAAACCACGAGACTCAAATGAAAAAAAATGAGAAATTAACCAAATTGCCTAGTGAGTAGGGTTTTTGTCCAAGTCCTCCATTGAGGGATGGGATGTGGGCCTCATACAAGGCCACATGTTGGCTAATCCCCCAATTCCATTACATAATCCTCTAATTCAGGTAGGGGCATTGTTTACATAATTTTATTTTTCTTTCTTATATTTTAAGATTTCTTAAAGTTTTGTTTTTCTCAAATTTTCAATTTTAATATTATCACTGTTTTTATTACCTAATACCGTTAATTATACTTAATTTAAATTACTAAGGTGTAATCAAGTTGATATATAATTGAGGATTAATTACATAAGAAATAGTTAAAATAATTGTATTTCATAATTTCTAAGGTTAATTAAATTTTATTCAGAGTTAATCTGTTTAGATACTTGGTTAATATTTTTTTTTTAAATGGGGTACCTAATTAATATTAGTTAGTGATAATGTATATCAATTTATGATTATTAAAATAAACATACAGTTGTTATAAGACTAATATGGTTATACTATTAATTGAATGTTTTTTTTGGTGGGCATGGGAATTTGGCATGCTAGGAAGACAGCTAAGGGTTATTATCAAATACATGAAAATGAAAGTGATTATTTAATAATTTAAATGGCATCACCATTAAGTGGAAATAATAATTGCAAACCACCTAATAAGTGTAAATGGTATTAACCATTTTTATAACAACAAACCTCATGACCTCATAAGCATAATGATTTTCCACAATTTCAAAAAAAATAAATAATAATAATATAATAAAGAAGATTTCAAACCTATAGGTTATGAAAGTGTAAAGTTATCAAAATATTTTTAGTAATTACCATCTAATTTTGTTAGTTATGACCTTTATATATATATATATATATATGAGATTTTTTTGGGGGTTCAAGGAAGACATGTACTTGATCTATATATTTAAATATTTGATCACTTGGTTTTTTTGTTTGAATAGTTTTTATTCATCTGTTTTATAAAAAAAATGAATTTTCTTTTGTTATCATTTCCCTATTACTAGCGAGTGACTAAACAAAAGAAATAAAATAAACTTAATACATATTTTTCTTCTTCTTCTTCTTCTTCTGCTTTTGGGGCTTTGTGTTTAACCATATGGAATTTATGATCAACATTAAAAATGAAATATGCTTCTTTTCTACTACTTCTAAGGTTTTCAAAGTCATCTACATGTTGTGGCATGTGAAAAATTTCATCTCTTCAACTTTTATGCATAAAATAACAATATGGTAGCACTGCATGAAACAAAATTGTCCATAGTTCATAGAAATAGGTTATATGATACCAAGTTATTCAATACAAACTTGCATACCTATATCCATACATCTATAAAAGTGTGCATTTAACTCTTGTTAATAAGTTTCTAGAAAAATGTTGGTTTAACTTTTATTATATAGGTCTATAAGCTATCGACTCACTTTGAGGATAGTTTTTTCAAATTCAATGAAAAATATGTTTAGGTGATAAAATTGACAAAGTGTTATGGTATTCTTAATGCATTAGAAATGAATATACTAGTTCATTGCATTGGTACTCTTTCTATAATCGATGACTAAACATGAGTTTAAACATGAGTTTTATTACAACAATACGCAAGTTTAGAGTGACATTATTCGTTTACATCTTGATATTCAACCATTTTTTTCATTTTTCATAGTTACATCCTAGGAAATCCATAATTATTTCACAATATCCAAAGAAAGATAATATTTGAATTCTCAACATCTTGAAACATTGTGATATTTTATTTTTTTCATTGGATTCATTATTGAATTTCAAGGGAACATATTATCTCCATCTAAGGTGGAACTTGTCAATATTTATTGGTGTCATCATAATTCTAGAAAATTCCATTTGGTACAAGGTATGCACCTTTGACCAATATGTAAATGTTATTAATAGAAATTTCTTTTGTAAATACCCTCACTTATACTTTAAAAATGGAATTTCGGCACTCCTCTTTAGATTTCGAGTTTCGTTTTGTCTTTGAGACTTAGGCTTTTGGTTTTGGCTTCCTCTTTAGCCTTTTTTCACTTCAGCTCCCCTTTTTGGCCACCATTTGACATCATTTTACATAATTATAAAAAGGTGTAGTAGTTGACAACACACACCACAAGTTCCTTGTTGGGGTCAGCCAATTTTAAAATTCTAGTTGGATGCAAAGTTGTTTAAGCTTGTCAAAACTATCTTAACACTTTTGACTCCACTCAAATTCGATCCCCTTATTTTGTAGACTAGTGATTGGGTATGCAAGCTTAAAAGATACTTATATAAAAGTCATATAGTAGCATGTGATGCCCATAAAATGTTTGACTTCTTCCACATTATTTGGTGTTGGCCATTCCATCATTGCTTTTATCTTCTTAAGATCTACAACAATTCATTCTTCTGATATTACATGTCCTAGATAGTGAATTTGTTGTTGGTAAAATGAACGCTTTGGCTAAATTTAGCATATAACTCATTTTCTCTGAGAGTTTTAAGGATCATCTTCAGATGTTGGTCATGCTTTTCCTTAGTCTTTGAATATACCAGAATATCGTTTACAATGAAAATTGCAAACTTATCTAGAAATCTCCTTAGTAAATTCTTAATGAGACACATGATTGTAACACTATAAATTAGTCAGCTCCAATGGAAGAACTATAAAATCATATAGTCCATAACATGTGTGAAACATTGTCTTGTGTATGTTCTCATCATGTTGGGAAGCAAATGGGTGTTTAAGAAGAATATGAATGTAGAAGGAAAGGTGGAGAAATACAAAGCTTGGTTGGTAGAAAAAGGTTATTCCTATGTGTCGGGAATTGATTTTGGTAATATCTTTTCTCCTGTTACAAAGGTAGCTTCTATTAGATTAATTTTATCCGTTGTTGTTGTGTTTGATTTTGAGGTAGAATAGATGAATGTGAAGACAACATTACTTTGTGGGGATCAGGAAAAAGATATCTACATGAAGCAACCTTAAGGCTTTGCAGTGAAGGGAAAGAAATAACTAATATGCAGGTTAAAAAAGTCTTTGTATGGGTGAAAACAGTCACCAAGGATGTGGTATCAGAAATTTGATACATATATACGGGGACTTGGCTTCACAAGAAGAAAAGCGAATCATTGTGTGCATTTTAAATCAATTGATGACCATGTTATTTATCTGGTCTTGTATGTGGATGATATGTTGTTGGTTGGAAATGAAAAATAAATTTTCCATAATTTGAAGACCCAATTTTCCTCCAAATTCGACATAAAGGATATTGGTAGTGCAAACTATATCTTTGGCATGGAAATTAAATGAGACCGGGAAAAGTGGAAGCTCTGGTTAAACTAGACGAAATATATCGAGACAATAATGCAAAGATTTAATATGCAGGATAGTGCACTAGTTAAGTTTCTGATTCTTGTAGGTGTACAATTATTTGTTGAACAATGTCCTAAGATGAAAGAAGAGGAAGAGGACATGCCTCATGCTCCATCCACAAGTGCAATCGGTACCCTCATGTATGCAATGGTATGTACTAGACCAAACATTGCACGTGTAGTGGGAGTATTGAACAGGTTTATGTCAAAACTAAGGAAGTATAAATGGACAACAGTGAAGCAAGTTTTCAAGTATTTGTGTGGCACTATTGATTATGGTTTGTGCTACCAAGGAAGACCAATATTGGACATAGTTTCAAAAATCTGTGGCTTTGTTGATGCAGACTGCACTAGAGATCTAGATTCGAGAAGATTTACAAGTGGGTAGGTATTTAGGCTATTTGTAGGTGTAGTCAGTTGGATGAGAAAGAAAATGTATGTAGTGGCTCTTTCAACTATAGAGGCAGAATACATGGCATCCACTCATGCAAGAAAGGAGGTATTTTTGTTTCAGATATTGTGTTCAAGTATGGGGTTAGTACAATGAGCTATAAGGATAGACGGTGATATCCAAAGTGGATTTTTCTTGGAAAAGAACCCTTTCTTATCATTCAAAGACAAAGAACATTTATGTTCAGTATCAGTTTGTGAGGGATACGGTTGAGGACAAAAACGTGTTGCTAGTAAAGGTGGACACTTTGAATAATGTTGCAGATGCATTGATGAAGTATGTGAGCATTGAGAAGTTTTCTTGGTGTAGAGAAATAATGGGCATTGCAGCATTGGACCAATGACTACGCTCTCTTGTGATCCCCTATTTGGAAAAGAAAACAACAAGTGGGAGAATATTGAGTGTGTGGTATATTCTTTCCACAACTAGGCACATGTGCACGGGGCACAACCCCCCTGCACGAGGTCCAAGGTAGTGCCCTAGAAAAAAAAATTGGACCATAAATTAGGTGGCCAAACCGACTTATGGTTTTTTTGCATGGGTTTTGCACATGGTTTTGGGCATGATGGTTTTGTATCCATGGTATTTTGTAGATCCAGTTAAGGAAACTATGGTTATGTTCTAATCCAGGGTTAATAGATTGGGGTTTATGAATGCTTCATTATGTATACATATGTATTGTAATATTGAAAGGAACATAATGAAAAATTGATATGGTAGTCCCAGTTTTGGGATCGAGGGGAAAATATCTATGTATTTGTTTTATATTCTCATCATTGTTTATTTTGTAATTTTTTACAATTTGTCTCTAGGTAATCTTTGTATAGGGTTAACATGCACATCTATAATCCTAATTTGATGATACCCTAATATTAGATCAATTTTAGAGAATAAATAAGCTCCTCTAACTTGATCAAATGAATCATCTACTCTTGGTAGGGGCTTCTTATTTGTTATGTTCATATTATTCAATTGTTTATAGTCTATGCATAGTCTCAATGTTCCATATTTATTTTTCATAAATAAAATTGGTGCTCCCAAAGGAGATACAATTGGCTTACATAGTGTTTGTCCAATGATTCCTATAATTGAATACTCAACTCCATTAGTTCAAGAACACTTATTCTGTATGAGGTCTTGGAAACTGGAACAATATTATGTATAATATCAATGGTAAATTTAATATCCCTCCTTAGAGGAAGTCTTGTTATTTTTTGGAAATACATCCTTGAATTGTTCTAATACAAGATATTCTTCTAATGATGGTTGTTGTTTATTTTCAGAAAATTATTGTACTTGGAATATAAATAGATGACACCCTTTTCTAGAATATTTATTCATCTGTATAGCAAAAAATTGTCTAACATTTTTTTTCTTGAAATCCCTTGAACCATACAAGATTTTCCTTCATTATCAACACACGTAAAAGACTTTTCAAGGAAGTTTAATATCACTTTATGTGCTCCTAAGCAATCCATACTACGAGGATATAATAATATCCCAATGGTAAGATGTTCATATTAAGGGTAGTTTGAATTCCGTTCAAATTTATTATGCAGTTTTTACTCTTTTCAGACACTTTTCTCTTAGTTCTTATGGCCAACTGTACTAACCAAGGCTTATATTGTTTTTCTTTTCCAAGTTTACACTTTTCAACTACAATAGGGGGAACATAACTTAATGTAGATCTTCAATCTATGAGTACAAAAACAATTTTATTAGAGATTTTATCTTGAACTTCAACCGTGGTTGAATAATGGTCTGCTTGCCTCCCATCCAATGTAGTGCTAATTTAATGTATGTTACATGCAACATCATTTACAAAGGATGCTTCCTAAAAATTATTAAAATTTATCTTCTTCTTTAATGGATTTTGTGGAAAATCTATCCACGGGTAGTTTTCACCACAACCGCAACATTTTATAGGTGGTTTTACTGACTCACTAAATTTTTTGTTTCCTATAGCATATCCTCCTTTATTTCCAAAACTTTTCTACTAATTAAAATTCCTATTGTAGTTCCATTCTTGGGATTTTTAAAACCCTTTATTTTGTTGTGAAATTGGTAAGGCTTCTTTGATATCCATCCTTTAAAATTTTCTCCTTTTGGCTTCCTCTGATTGAAACATAGTTTAGCTTTTCTAATGGTTTCATCCATAGTTTTAGGTTGATCAAACTCCATGCTTTCCCTATATGATAAAGGTAGGTTGCTGGAAAAAAATTGGGTTTTTTCCTCCTCCTTCTTCTCATCCATAGTAAGTTCTCCCAATTTTAGCTCATGAAAATCCCTAGCCTTTTCATCATAATATATCTCAGTGATATATTTCCTTTCAAATTATTTCTTAAACAATTTCCAAGTTAGATTCTTACTTCTGATTCTTTTGACAAACTTATTTTCTTCCTATCATAAGGTTTGCTTACTTGTAAACTGGTAAGTTACCATTCTTTCCATGAGATTACTTGGATAATTGAATACTTCGAAGTATTTAGACACATTGAGGAGCCATGCTTCTACTCCTTCCTCAAATTGACCATCAAAATTGGGAGGTGTGATTTTCTTAAATTCTCCCTATAATTGAGAGGATGATTTCCTTTTCCTCGGTAAAGAGGTGTTTCTAGTGGATTTATATTTTTCTTGACCACTAGACTGATTTTTTTATTTTTCACTAGAAGTTATTGAATTGGTTATGCTTGACGTGCTAGTAGATTTACTCCTAGCTATTTTCGTGTGAGTATTTTCATCAAATTTATTATTTATAATATCCTTAACAAATACCCATTTATCTCCTCTTGCTCCTCTCTATCCTTGTCCAACAGTTCCTGATTTTCCTTTATATCTTCTAGATTTATTTTGAAAATCCTTATTAGTTGCAATAGTTCATAGTTTTTCCTTTCTACATTGTTGGTTCCACCATCAACCATTTGTAATTTGGTGTCATTCTTTTCATCACCCCTTCGTGATCTTATAGAGGTTGTTCCATTAAATTATTCATCCATACTTCAATTTATTCAGTTCTTTATAATAATGCTCCATCTTCAATTTATGTAGTTAAGCCATTTATTTGTTGTAACCATTATTGTAACTCGACATCTATATTCTCTCTAATGGTTAATGGTTTATACATATGTTAATTAGGAACACCATCAAGTATCTCTTCTCATTATTATTATGGTAATCCATATGGTTTATTGATCTAAATTGGTTCATTATATTATTTTTCATCCATCTTGATGCAGTTGGAGTGGAAAATTGGAGGAATCCCCTCACAGGAAAATTATTAACGGTAAGACCCAGTTTGGCGAACTGGGGCTTGAAACTTTTCGAGAGAAATTTGAGGCATCAAATGGGATTTTTAAGGGTAAAAATTTTCCACTTCAATGCGGCATCATTTGATTCTTTTCTGCACACATTGATATTTCCAACAGTATAACAAGTGCATCAATCAAAGTCAATATGAAAAAGTTATGCCTCGGAAGTTGACCTTCTTGTTTTGACACCTATAGTTCAGGAGGATGTCACGTCAAGCCCCATTATTCATGGAAAAGGGGCTAGCCATGTGATTATGATCTAAAAGACTCTAGAAGAGTCTATATCGTAACTCTAGTGAAGAGTTGATGTAATCAAAATTAACCACTAGTAGACTATCGGGCCGTGTTATAACTAGACCACTAGGAGGAAGAGGCATTCCAGTCTTTCGAGAGAATTTTGTTCCATAGCTAAATGATAGCGAGAAGAGATAGAAGGTAGAGAACACAAAGAGGATCTATGCATTGTAGCATCCCAAAAGTGATTTAGGTGGATATTGGTGGCCACCCGCCTATTCCACTTGGACCTCCACCATTGTTTCTTTCATTTTTTCAGTTTCCTCAATTGTAGCACAATTTACTATTTTTGGTAGTTTTTTGGGTCCTAAAGTTCTTGTCATGCGGAAAGAGTTATTTTTGCGGACAAACCTAACCTCCCTAGGAGTCTAAGACTCTCTAGTGACAAACAAACCAAACAAGAGCAATCCTTCTCTAAACATACATTATTCTATGAGAAGCCAAGTGTTTTCGATCTTACCTTAGGTCCAACGCTTGTTGTAGCAGTCCAGCCTTGCTGATCCAGATGAGCTCCTCCTTCAATTTAAGACCTGCATACACTAACAAAGCAAATGATTACATAACACCTGAATATTTCATAAAACAAAGCATATTCAT
>APFE031312032.1:0-12728 GCA_000404065.3 Pinus taeda | reverse complement strand
TAATCATAAATGGTTATTTATGTTATTGTTACCAACTATATATTATTTTTATATATTATGTATTTTTATTATACATTATATATATGTGTATATATATAATTATTATTAAATAAGGTAATAAGCTAATTTTTAAACTAACCTTAAGTAAGTATGGTATTTATTTACCTAATTCCTTAAATATAATAATAAATATTAATGGAATATTACGTATAATGATTATATTAGGTATACTAGTATATATTGTTAGTATTGGATATTAACTTATATAGTATATATATATTATTATTATTGATTTTAATATATATAGTGGGTACTTATTATTTATTTTTATTACTATACATTATATTGTATTATTATACATTATTATATATTAATATTCTATTATTCTTATATACGAACTCTTTTCTCCGCTTATTCATATTAACTATTTTTATTGACTTTTCTCCTTTGAATGTAGTTATATATGTATAATTAAATATTGTAATAAAATAATTTTTAAACTAACCTTAAGTCAATATGGATTTATTTACCTAATTTATCTTTGTTCCATAAGGATAATAATTAATATTAAGGATAAAGGTTGTTTTATATAATTATTTTTATGAATTTAAATAAATAAACTATTAGTTTTTTTAGTTTTTTTACCTAGTTTAACTTATTTCCACTAATAAAATAATAAATATTGGGAATAACAATATTAATTAGAATAATAATGATTTAACACGGTCCTTGGGTCAAAATTAGACGTTAATTTTTTTAGCTGTTGGAATCTCTATCAAACTATTTAAAGCGCTAAACTAGATATTGGTGTCGCCTCAACTTACAATTCTGTGTCGAGCCCAAATGTTTTTCTTTTCTTGTATGAGTTTAGCACCAAATTCTTCTATACTATGAAAATTTATTTACTTTAAAATATAAGATTTTGAAAATTTAATAATTATTATAATTTAATCATAATAATTCTTAGTTTTGAATATTTTATCTAATAAAATACATAAAATACAAATTAATCAACCAAATAGATTAATTAAACATCATGGGATTAAGATTGAAAAATAGAGCGTTGAACTGTTATACGTTTTCTTTCGAGTGAAAGGATTAAGGCGTGAAAAACACTGCAGCCAAGAAGCATGCATTTAAAATTCTGAAAGAAGGAGACGTCACGGCTTTGAAAGACCCGGACATGGATGGACAATGAGGAACCAGTTGGAAGGGAAGACTACATTGCAGCCAAAGAAGCCCACATTAAACAATTGTTGAAGGGGAAGACGTCCACGCGTATGGAAGACCTGGACATAGATGGACGGTAAGGAACCCGTTGGAATGGAAGACTATGCTGGTAGGTTTGTCGGTGGGAGTGTTGACCAGGATTCATTATTTTTTATTCCACAACTTGGCCGCCATTGTTAGAACAGGTAAACGATTTGACACGTCTGAGCGCACGCGAATACATATAAAATGATACAAATCCTGAAGTTGGGAGGTTGACATTTCATTTTATCAATAAGAAATTTGATATAGTTTGAGTGAATCGGCGGTGTTCATGTTCGAAATTCTTCATTCGCATTTTAGAGAATCCATTTGGGGCAAAAATTAGTTTGTTAATTTAGACGATGTAGATGAGTGGATATATATTTGCGCTTCTTCATTCCAATCCAATTAAATTTCATTGCGTGGAAGCCATGAAACGCTGGCTCCAAACTTCTTTATGTCTGTACGGACCTCAACATTGAGAACGGGATGATTCGATTTTATTTGTATTTTCAGGGGAAATCACTTGATACAGTTCGCCCGCTCCGGCAGATTGTCTTCAATTGGAGGTTATAAAGTCAAAGCCTCTCGTTTTCGTTTGATTATGGCTCAGGAATCCATAAAACCTAATCTCAATCAGATAAAGAAAATGGCTATGGAAGAGAGGGTGGATAGAGTTAAAGATATTGATCTGTCTGTTCGGCTGGAAGAAGAAAATGATAAAGGGGACCAAGGCCCTGTGTCAGATTTCAGGGAGAAGATTAACTCGGCCTTGCTGTTTACGTTAGAGCGATCTGAGGACGAGGAATCCCAGGCTGCAGAGACTTCTAAAGAGATCCGCGACAGTTACTATCATGATAAATTCGGTTCTTTAAGGGTTTCTACACCGATAAGTTCAACAATAGATGGACAAATTAAGGTATTTTGCATATCTCTTTGTTTTTCCCTTGATAATTGCAGAGGTTAGCTGGGTCTGGATCCTTTTTATTTTTGTTATCTTTGCTATCAAGTGTTCGAGATAGGTACACGGTCTTTGAGTCGCAATGAACATCTGCGTTCAAATATAGGATGACCCATTGGGAAAAACCCTAGGTATTAGAGATTGAAAAATATGGTGCAGAAGTCACAATATTCACATTGCAATAAGATTACATAGGAGATGGCAGTAATTAGAATAAGATTACATAGAGATAGCAGTAATTAGAATAATATTACATAGGAGACAGCAGCAACTAATTACCGGAGTGAAACTCTCAATTACACTTAATTAAGAGAGAGTTTTATGCAGACTTAGCTCTGATATCATATTTGAGCTAATATCATATTAGGGAATGAAAAAAAATTAAAGTAGAGATGTTCATTTCAATATTCAAAATCAGTTAAATAGATTAAATAGGAGGCATCAACGTTCAATAATAGTAGGAGATATTAACTCAAATAGATTGTGATTGATGGATTGGCAACTAACAGGTGCTTTGAATTAGTTTTTTCAAATAAATTAACACTTAGGGTGTGGTTGGAATTAATTTCTCCAACCTATCACTCAATCAAAAAAAAGTTGCAGGAAAAGAAAATTATAATTTTTTAAATTGAAATTAGGAGTATTTAGTACTATTGAAATACAGATTATGCTTTCTTGCGTTAATAAAAATGGTTTAAATCTTTTTTACCCAAAAGATCTTTGATAGAACTATCTTCTAGCGTAGAGCCCAGCGCAGAAAAGTCGAAAAGTAGAAATATTTTAAAGTTCTAAACATCTTTGGTACAGCAGTGTTCCTCTTTATAGCGCAGAGTTGTAGACTTTCTAAACAATTGAGATCTTCACCCATCATTCAGTGTTTCTAATTTTCTTGCTCTAGCACAAGGTGCAATTACGGCACGACCACCTAATCTTGAAAATCTTCTTTCTGCCAAAGCAAGCATAAGTTCTCTTTGAGTTTTACAAAAAAATTTATCCGAAGCGTTAGTTCTCGCTGCTCAGATTCGAATCTCATCCGTCGTTCCCATTAACATCACAAATGTCAACTAGAGGACAACGTGCGAATTGTTTACTCTATATTTCAATAGCCTTAGCTTCTTGCGATATATAGATTGTATGAGTGACTTATTTATTTGATTGCTTATTAACAGATTGAAAGTTTGGGCATAGAAATGTGCCGACTAAAAGAGGAGAATGATACTTTGAGAAAGGATTTGGCTCGGATATTCAGCAATTATCATAATCTCCAGATGGATCTGTTCAGAGTTATGCAGGAAAAACAGGAAGACAACGCCCAACTGAGAGAGCAGGTGAGTTTGACAAATACTGAGCATGAACAATTAAGATCGATGCATCGGATAGATCAATGCGTAGAATATACAGATTCTAAATTCAGTAGCATCTGCGTTTCGGTGCTTACTTCAATATATTAGCTCTCTTGAAGGAGATGACAATTGTTGTTCCATTGCAATTCAATTCAGGATTCGCAGCGCCCTGAAGATGAATCGCAACTAGTGGCACTCTCTCTCTGCACAAATCCATCAGCTAAAGGGATCAAAGTAGAAACCACGGCATCTGCAGAAACTGGAAAATTGATGCTCAATCAAACCAACGGAAGATCTGTGGATTGGGGACCACTAAAGAATCTGAAGGGCTTAAACCTAACATTACAATTAAAGGACAAAGAAACAAGCCCAGAGTCTGTTGACTGGACCCTCTCCCCGAGTAGTACTCCGACAAGATCAGATTGCGGTTTAATAAAGACGGACACCGCGCAAGGCCACGCATGCCTAAGTCCTGAAAGCAGTTCTCTGGTTATGGATGAAAGTATGTATGCACAAGAAGGTGGATCTTGGACGCCAAACAAAACAATGAAGACTTCGCATGACACGAGCAAGAACGAAGACACTGCACCCCCTGTGAGAAAAGCCAGAGTATCTGTGCGGGCCAGATGCGAAACAAGAACAGTAAATCCTTTGGTCTAAACTGCTTTACCATAGTATTTCAATGGGAATATTTGATAGTGTAGCAAATACCATTGAACCCAAAAAGTTGTATATCTAACAAGGAGAACCCAATGAAATAAATGCAAAACTTATTGTAAATAAAACACCCATGATATATATAACATAGATATAGCATGTTGCAGATACATTACTGGCAATTTCTCTTGAACGCTTCAATATGTTTCCAATGAATTTTGAGAGCATTGCGTAATAATTTACATTTCACTTCTCAGATGAACGACGGTTGTCAATGGCGGAAGTATGGTCAAAAAATAGCCAAGGGCAATCCCTGCCCTAGAGCATATTATCGGTGCACAGTCTCCCCAGGATGTCCGGTCCGGAAGCAGGTCAGTATCATTTTATTAACCTGTTAAAGGAACATATGGTTATATACAAGATGTTTATAAAGGGTGTTTTAGAATTTTAAAAGGAACGACGTTTTAGAATGTTAAACTGAATATTGGGATTGATAAAATGCATACAAACAGTTTTAATTTTCTTGTCTCGGTCCATGGACCTGAAATCTCTCGAAAATACTTACTCTAATTCTATAACATTGTGATTAACCTAATAAATTTGGTTTAAATCTTGTATTTCTTGCTATATGCAGGTACAAAGATGTCCTGAAGACATGTCTATATTGATCACCACATACGAAGGGACGCACAATCACCCTCTTCCTATTGCTGCAACTGCCATGGCTTCCACTACTTCTGCAGCAGCTTCCATGCTTACTTGTGGTTCTACCTTAAGCCTAGAAGCCATGAATGCCAACTCATTCGTTGCCCCGAGTCCTAACATGTCTACTTCAGTCCATTCACTTCCTTCAATCACGTTAGACCTCACAAATAATCCTTATCCACAATCAAACGTTCGCATGCGCGGATCAGCAGGACCGTCATTAACCACCAACTTCCCCACCTCATTTCGATATCCATCGGCCGGTTCCGGCTTGCTTTCTCATAACAGCTTGATTATGGATTCAGACCATTCGTTAACACCGCCCTCAGGGTCAAATCCCTGGAATAATAATAGCGTCTACTACAGCCAACCTCATGCATACAGCAAGCCTTCTCCTCTTGGCGCAAAGTATGATATGGCTAGCCAGCAGTTCCTGCAACAACGACCAACAACAGTCGATCCTTCAAGAGCGATTCAAGGGGCTTCACCAAGATATTCTACGCAAACTTTGATTCAAAACATCATTGCAGAAGCGGCTGCAAAGTGCAATAATTCACCCGGACCAGAGCATTCTTTAGCTGATACTGTCGGTGCTGCAACTGCTGCTATTACATTGGATCCCAACTTCACAGCTGCACTTGCAAATGCTATCACCTCCATGATCAGTCAAGGCACTACAAAATCTCAGTCAGGATCAACCGATAAGACATTAATATCTACCAATGGTGATGATCAGCTCTCACTTCCCAGAAAATGGAAAGAATCAATGCTTGCCTTATATGCGACGGATCATTCTGCAAGTGCAGCGAGTGCAACTCCTCATTCGGCTTGTCAATCCAACGTCCCTTTTTCTGCTTCCTCTATCCCTTTCTCAATTAAGAAGTGGCCCACAACTTATGGGGACGATCAAAACCTCTGAGGGCCATCGAAGAGTAGTACCTGGTCTGACCCATCAAGAAGGTGAGTAGTCACCAGAAGCTGCTTACTATCCTCTCTTGCATTAACCATATCAAAGAAAGCTTTGTTTACTACATGAATTGGACTTAACGATACAATCCAGCTAACTGACAAACACATCAGTTGATTGGTTTGATTTCCCTGGATTTCTCTTTACATTTGTAATTTAATTCTCAATTTCGCGGCCTTCATTACATGTGTATTAACTCATCCGATGAAACTTCTTAATGATTATATGTGGATTGAATTTGTGTAATTTATGTTCTCAACTGTAAACATTTTGGAACATTTTGGAATGATTGAGGGTTTTAGCAGATTGCAGAAAGCTTTGTTTACTACATGAATTGGACATAACGATACAATCCAGCTAACTGACAAACACATCAGTTGATTGGTTTGATTTCCCTGGATTTCTCTGTAAATTTGTAATTTAGTTCTCAATTTCGCGGCCTTCATTACATGTGTATTAACTCATCCGATGAAACTTCTTAAAGATTATATGTGGATTGAATTTGTGTAATTTATGTTCTCAACTGTAAACATTTTGGAACATTTTGGAATGATTGAGGGTTTTAGCAGATTGCATCAAATGCCCGCATTTTCTACGAAGTCCACGCAGAATAACTGGTCATATTATTTCCTTAGGAAAGCCTCTAAGCCTAAAAATGTTAGATTAAAACGTCATGAGCGGCTACGAACAATAAAAAAAATTGGATGTAGACTCCAAATCTACAATATTCAGATACATTATAAAGAGAAGACACAACCGTGGAACCCAAGGTAGAAAATGAAATGAAATTAAACAACACGTAAAAGACAAAATTATAGTTTTGTATTACACTTCTTCAAAAGCCTTACTGCCTTACTTATTTGTCAAGAGAGTTTACAATCAAAAGCCTTACTGCCTTACTTATTTGTCAAGAGAGTTTACAATCACTTGTTTATATGGACATGACTTTTCTATAACCTTCAGAGTTTTTTCCCTATTGTATTTAATGCTTTTAACTACTTTTTTAAGAAAATTGGGCTATGGAAATATACAATTTTTTCTAATGAAATTTTTGTGTTTAGTGTGACTTTCTAAAATTTGATTATGCTTTATTTGGGCTATGGAAATATACAATTTTTTCTAATGAAATTTTTGTGTTTAGTGTGACTTTCTAAAATTTGATTATGCTTTATTTGGGAGTTGTCAGTGGTAAAAAAACCTCATCAACACTTTGTTGCAGCCTCTTCCAATAATCTATGGAAACTTCAAGAAGCTTGGTTTGCTTCATTCCTTGACATTTTCCCACTTGAAGCTAAATGAAGATATATGTTACAATCATTACTCCAAATTTGTGTGAGGCCTACCAAGCTTCTACATAACTCATGCTTGTTATTTGGAAATATCTTCATAAGCGTATCATTAGGATTCTTAGCTATATGAATATTTTTCAAATTGAAATGCCCTTCCTCCAACACATGTTGTATCTAGTGCTACCTTAGATCAATGTTCTTGGTTCTTGAATGGAATACTAGATTTTTTTCTAAATAAATAGCACTTTGACTATCACAATAGAACACATATTTTTCTTGTTTTATTCCTATCTCCCCAAGGAATCATTGCATCCCCATCATTATATTGCAAGCCTCGGTTGCAGCATGTGTTATGTTGTAGTTGTGGAAAGAGGTAGTTTTTTTGCAAGCTAGATACCCAAGATATTGGTGTGCCTGCAAATGTGTACAACTACCTAGTGGTGGACTTTTAAGTCTCCACATCTCCAACCATATCTGCATCTATAAATAATTCAAGCACAATATAATTTTTCCGAAACATAAACAATAATGACTAGTATTTGTGAGATACCTCTAAATCCATATTACTACTTGCCAATGTTGTTTTCCCAGATTAACAAGGATTCTACTCTCTATTCCAAGTTCATGTGCAATATTTAGTCATGTACATACGATGGCATATTAGAAGTTTCACATATGATGGCATAATTGAAGTTGAAAACTGCTCAAGCATAAGGAACCCTACTCAATTCTTCTTTGTCCATGTCATCACAAGGACATAAATTAGTTCTTAGCTTGAAGTGAGTTGCAAGAGGGGTAATGATTGGCCTGGAAACCTTCATATTCAACCCGCTAATCACCTTTTCAATATATTTTCTTCTTACGGCCATAGCTTTTTGTTTCTTCTATCATGAGTAATATTCATTCCTGATATCTATTGTGCTGAACCCAAATCCTTCATTGAAAATTGGTTTCCCAAATTATTTTCTAACCTATTAATCATTATCTCGTCATCTCCACCAATGAGCATGTCATCCAAATATAGTAATAGTATAAAATAAGTTTCATGGTCATACATTGTGATATACACATAATGATAGCTTTTAGTATTTAAAAACCATGGATCAACATGAATGAATCAAATTTCTTGTACCACTAGCAAGGTGCTTGTTCGAACCCATAAAGGCTCTTCCTCAATCTACAAACTAGATTATCTTTACCTTTTACTTTGAATCCTTTAGGTTGCTCCATATAATCTCCTCCTCTAATTCACCATAAAGGAAGGTGAGAATAATTCACTAAAATCAATAACTCCTTTTTAGGCAAAACCCTTTGCTACTAGTCTTTCCTTGTACCCCTTCCCTCACACTAATGCTTGACTTTGTATACCCATTGTTTTGTAGGGACCATTTTCCTTTTCGAAGCATCACCGACTCCTGGGTTTGATTTTCTAATAGGCAGTCAATTTCTTGCCACATAGCCACCTTCAATTCCTTGATATGATAATCTTTACAAGCTACTTGAAAATAGTAAGGCTCTTCTTCATTAGTGACCAAAATATAGTTTGAGGGTTGACACCTCTATGAGGTTTTATGAGGCCTAGTAGACATTCAAACCAACTGTGGTGGAGTTATTTTCAACTGGACCTCTTACAATGGTTGTTTTGGTTGGACCTCTTGCAATGATTGTTGTTAATCCGTAAACTGTCATGGATATTCCACTCGATAGTTCATCACAACAAATATGATAATATTATATTAAAAGTATGATATTTTACACTATTACAGTATTATTTAAGTTCTAGATCTGTAAAATTAACTATAATTAGTGGAAGCATGTAAAAGTAAATCAAGAAGAAAAGTAGAGAACAACAAAACAATTTCACACACACATAATACACAAGATATGCTCTCTAGGAAACCCTTTCAGGAGAAAGCTGAGCTGAAAGGTGAGGCTACTTCAGTCTCTTTCTCTGTCTAGAAATATGGCTACAGATATAAATAAGTAATGTTTCTAGCCTGTGGGCTACTACAGGGCAAAAATCCTCTCTTTTCGCTCTACCCCCTATCTCTCTTGGCTATCATTGCTCAACTATGAAACACAATGATCTTGAAAGAATGGAATGCCTCTTCATCCTAGTGGCCCAGTTATAATACAACCCGTTAGCCTACTAGTGGTTAAGTTTGACTATATCAACTCTTAACTAGAGTTACGAAATAGACTCTTATAGAATATTTTACATCAACTACACATGGGTAGTCCCTTTTCCATCAATAATGGAGGCTGGCGTGACATCCTCTAGAACTATAGGTGTGAAAACATGATGGTCAACTTCTGAGTGGCATAACTTTTACATACGGACTCTGATTGATGTGATTCTTGCATTGTTCGAAATATTTCTATGTTTGAAATAGCATGATAAGGTGTGACATTAGAGCGGAAAATTTTTAACCCCAAAAATGTCATTTTATGCCTCAACATGCTCCTGAAAGATTTGAAACCTCGTTTTGCCAAACTAGGTCCCACTAGTAAAAACGGTCCTGTGAGTTGATTCCTCCACCATTTCCACTCCAAATGCATCAAGATGGATGAAAAAAAATATAATGATCTAATTTGGATCAGCTGCAGTTGGACCTCTTGCAATTCTTGTTTATCTTGATGTCCATCATGCTCATTTTCTTATAGCAGTGTAACATGTTCTTTTTCTTCTATTAGCATGTCAACATCTTCTTTATCTCCATATTTCCTACATTCCTCTTAAACCTTTCCAAATCACTAAATATGAAATATTTTCTTGTAATAAATTTATTTCTAATTGGATCCCATAGTCGGTAACCAAACTCGTGATCAACATATCCCAAGAAAATGGATTTCATGGATTTATCATCTAGTTTAGTTCTTTCCTTTTTCAGAATATGAGAAAATGCTTCACATTCAAAAAAATTGAGGTGTGAATAACTTATGCCTTATTTTCATTCCATACCTCTTTAGGGGTGCCACCATCTAAGGTTGTAGAAGGGGATTGATTTTTTATGTAATAAGTGGTCCTTACAACTTCTTCCCGAAAGTTCTTTTCCAACCTAGAATTTGACAACATGCTCCTAACCTTCTCCATGATAGTGCATTTCAACCTTTCTACAACACCATTGGATTGATGAGTACCAAGAAGAATATTCTCGTGCTTTATATGAGACCTACTAAAATAGTCCTTAAAGGCACTTCTATAGTATTATCCACCATTATACATTCTAAATGATTTTATAAATTGTTAGTTTCTCTTTGAACAAAAACATGGAACTTTTAGAATATTTCAAATAATTCTCCTTTAGTTTTCATCAAGTAGGCCAAAAATTTCTTGGATGCATCATCTACAAATGTCACAAAGTATGAGGCTCCGCCTACTGATTTAATATATATAGGCCTCAATACATTAGAATCTACTAATTCCAGTAGATTTTTGTGTCACTCATGGCAACTTCAAAGAAATGTAACACTTCATTGCATACCATATATACATGTCTCATAGAATTCGAGACCATAGGATTTAAAAACTATAATCAAATTTTTAATGGTGAGGATTTTTAAACCCTTCTCGCTCATGTGATCTAGGGACCTATGCCATAATTCTGTAAAATTTCCTTCTTCTGCAACAACGAGGACACCTAAGATTTATGATTTTTCCCTCAATATATAAAGTTTTTCGGTATTTGATCCCTTTGGCCATGACTAATGCTCCTTTACTGATATTCTAGCCACTTTTTCCAAAGCATCTGGTTTTGTCCTCACCATCCAATTTTTCCATGGAGATTAGGCTCATGCACATTTCTCGAATAAAGTTGACTTATTTTAACAAAATATCTCGCTCCCCCTTCCACTTTATTTGAAAATCTCCTACTCCAACATTTTCTACATAAATGATTGTTTTCAAGATGTATTCTACCATAATCACTAGTGTCATATGTAATGAAATTTTGTTAGAGTTGCATGATGAGACGCTCGAGAATCAAAGATTCAATCAAGGCTACAACTAGATATATAAAAGCATGAATCCTCTAGTTAAACCATAAATAAAACATCACATTCTTAAGATACAACAATAGTTTAACTTCATTTGTGCTAGTTGGTTTTTATTTGTGTTACCTAATTTTCTTCATTCTTCTCCCACTTTCAAACTCATCATTCCTTTTTCACATGTCCTAGCTTCCCATAATAAAATCACGTGATTATATATTCCATTGATTTCACTCTTCCTCTTGACCTTGAACACCCTTAATGTGCTCAATAAATCTTCCTGCCACGATACGTGAAGGCTAGAGCTTCTCATCTCCTCATTTTAGCCATATAATTATGACATAACTCCTCTTTCATTAGAATAATACTAATGTCATCAAACTTTGATGTCCTTACACGTGTTGCAACATTAATAACTACTATGAAATTCTCCCATCTATGCAACATAGAGCTCAATAATAGGATGTTTCTAATCTCGTCATCGAACATAATTTTGATAGAGGCGAGAAAACTTATACTTGTACTAAACTTGTTCAAATGTTATGCCACTAAAGCAAGTTCCTTCATATTGAGATTGCGTAACATATTTTTCAAGAAAACTTTGTTCATTAATTTTTTTTCTTATATTTATCATACAATTTTTTCCATACACCTTTTGTCTAGCTTATTCTAGTCTTCCTCTGACATCAACGACAGATTTTTCCTTACTTCCTCATTCTAAAAATATCAATCCTTCAAAATTAGTATGTCCTACATTTGTGCCTTCCATAAGGAAAAATTATCCCCATTTTATTTCTCCATATCACTTAATATCACTATCTCCATGCTTATAACTCTCCCCAACAAGAACATGGGACACACAGACGACTAAAAAATAACCCTAACACTCTGATAGCAGTTGTTAGATTAAAATATGATGAAATACTATGGACAGTCCAAAAATTTGATGTAGACACGAAATCAACTATGGGATAAAAGAGGTACAATATTCAGATAGAGTATTGAGAGAACACACAACGCAGAAGCCCACAACAAAAAATGAAACAACACATGAGAAAAAATTATATTATTGTATAACACTTCTTCACAAACCTCACTGACTTCATGAGAGAAGCTTATAATCCCTTTCTTATATAGGCATGTCTTGTCTAGAGCTTTCATCTCAATATTTTCTAGAGGATCGAATGGCTTTAACTACATCTTTGACAAAATTAGGCAAATGAAACAACCATATTTTTCTAGAAAAAAATATGTGTGGTATGTGAGTTTCAAAAATATGTTTATATTTTATTTGTAAGATGTCAAAGGTCTAAACACCTTATCAACACTCTATTTCATCACATTCCAACCATCTTTGGAAACTTGGAGACACTTCATTTGCTTAATGCCTCAACAAGAAAATGGAAAAAAACATTATGGTATTGTTTCAAGCTTCATACCTAAGTGGATTAAATTTGTTATTTTTTATTGTAAAAAAGAGATTAATATTTATATTTTCAACTCTCCTCGTCTATTATCTAATTTCATTAAAAAAATTGATAATATGGTATATAGAAAATAAATAT
>APFE031312028.1:0-18506 GCA_000404065.3 Pinus taeda | reverse complement strand
TTATAATTACACATTAAAAAGATTGGTGTTAATAGGTGCTTACTAAATACATGGAAAAGATACATCTAAATTATAAGGCAATTGTTTCTATCAAATCATGCAACAATACAATATTAGCTATAAAAACTATTAAAATATCTCCATACAAATACAAAAGTAAATTGCTATTACTCTTTAGAAATGTAAAATTTTAAAAAAAGTCATTCAGTTCCCTTACAAAGCTAAGCCACCCTATTTTCCTCTCCCCTTTTGTCAAATAAACCTTGCTTCATAGTGTAAATATTTCATCTATGGTCCTTCAAATTATTATCTTATACTCGTGTTAGAGGATGGAGGATTCATTAAGGCCTCCCTTCTAACATGTCTTGACCGATCGACTCTGACACATCATCTGGGATGAAGACCAGAATTTCTTTTAGTACCTTGAGGCTTGCATTCCTTAATGGCAAGTTCTCTTGCCAATAGATAGTGAGAATACATCAATGTCCCCTATTTGTTGGATCTTCTAGGTGACTCAACTACGATGCATATATTTGTACCTAGTAAGATGTACTTAGGCATCTTGTCTATCATTAACATCAATCATGAGTAATATTGTGTTGGTTAAGGCCATTCATTAATGGCTAGTAATCCAACAATTTATTTCTATGTTAGACATCGGCACATCTATTCGCAGATATAATAATTATACGAATGAGTTGGAATGAATGAAGACTATATGATTTCAATAGCTTGCAGTAGTGTTATAATAAATCAAGACTCAAATTAGAGTTTAGCAGTAGCAGAATTGTCCTAGCAATAAAGTTTCCAATTTTAGATTGCATTCATCCTATATTCACACAACCAATAGAAAGAAGAAGTTGGTCAATGTTTTTTTCATTTCATGTTCCATGATCCAGCAAAAACAAACTAACTCGTTTATATACATAGCTTCTCCACTTTTCAGCTAGGTGAAGGTATGTTGTTTTCTAATCTTTAATCATGTAATTCCCTAAATGTTGAAATTGTGATTTTGGAAAATCCCTCACCACATTTATATTCCCTTTCTCATTTTCCAAAAACTGAAAATATCTTTAGTTGGGGGGAGTGGAAATATCTCTTACATTCTTCCCTATTTCATATTCCTCATAAACTTTTGACCAAGATATCTTTCCAAACAAACTATTATTGCATTTTGATTCCAAATATTTTATGTTTTGCAATGATCAATTGATAAGCACATTAATGGATGGAAACCAATATGGGGCCTTAAAAAGGAATTCTCAATGTGTTGAAGTATTTTAATGCTACAAAAAAAAAGAAAAATATTGTTACCCAAGAGCCAATACTCATAAATTTTTGGTTGTCATAAAATAACCAACCATAAAAATATGTTGAAATTAAATGTGTTTCAAAGTACACTTTGTAAAGAAGATAAATTTATCAAATGATCTTATTTTGCAAAAATTAAAAGAGAAGCACTACAAAGTCAAAGTTCATATAGGAGCAAAAAAAATCATGAAGGTTAAGTTATGATTATAGGAATCAATGCAAAGTTCCACAAGGACATGCAACATCTTTTGTTGGGGGTCAAATGTTGGGCTTCTAAAATTTCATCCTCTTTTTCCCTCATTTCTATCATTTTACCATATTTATTATCTCTTTACCATTTTCTCTATCTCCATAACCATACATTAGTATCATTTTCATGATCATACTTGTTTATCATTATTATTTTCTAAGACATTTATTTTAATTATTCTAGAAGACTCTTATTTGGCTACCCAACCACAAATTCAAATTTTAATTTCAATTCATGAAGATTTGTGAAATATTTTTAGATGATTTGGATCATCTACTAAGCACATTCAAAGGAGACTAATCATAGATGTTTTGATATGCATCTCCTAAATATGTGTGAGAGGATTTGTATCTCGTATTTTTAGGTAATTGGTTGTAATCACATGAAATAATTGTGGATCTAGGAGATATTGTGTGTCAACATTTATTGATTACTTATCTTAAGTATTTGTATAAATAGGAATGCATCCTTAATTCGTAGGTGTTCCAACTAAGATATGATATATTACAGAATAAATAATAATGGAGAGTAAATGATTAATGTAATTAATAAGGTGAGGATATAGAGGAAGAGAGTTTAATTATTGTAATATATTTGGAACTTTCTCCAACTTCATTTTATGGAATACATGTTGTTGCTTTGATATCCAAGATTTGATAATCATTCAGTGTTCTTGCTGAGGAGTGGAGGACCCCCATCAACTACGACATGCATACCTCTTTCCTTTGTTGTAAGTATTTATGTTGTTTCATTTATGCAAGTTTAGTTTAGTTTATTTTATGTTGTTTTGATAATGTGTTTTACGTTTATTTCAATAATGTTGGTTTTTTTAGATTGATTTAATTTACTTAAGTTTGGATTGGATTAGCACATTATTAAGCTCACATTAGTAATCTCATAGACTACTAGATTAAATTACTTTTCCCTTTCATAGCTTAGATTATAATTGTTAGTTTTTGTAGAGCTAGTCTTTGAGAGAGAAAGTGATTAAGAGAGAACATGCTTGAAAGAGAATATGTGCACCTTATTTTCATTTTCTTTCATTATTTTCTTTGTAATTAGTTTCAGGTTTCTTATGTTAGATCAATCTATTGTGAGAAATAATCACCTAGTACATATAATACATCTATACCTCATCAGTTCACAAACCCCGAGTTGACAATTTAATGACATTGGTTTAACTCACAATTAAATCACCCAACATGCTTGCTATGAAAAAAGATGATAGACCACATATATAGTGGATTCAACCGCTTAGAACAAGAAATATTCCACATGGACTCAAAGATAATAATTCAATCACTTGTTGCTCATTCCGAAAGTGTAGTTGAGAAATTGCCTTGATAGTGGACTCCATTACTAAAGTGTTTGCCAAGCTCCGGTGTGAAAAATCCCTTATGTAATAATCCCCTCATAATTTGGATCCAACTCTTGGGTGGTCAATTACTAGAAAGATGTTGTGTATATTGCCTATAGTTGGGTGTAGAGTGGAATTCCCTTCTATAGTTGCTAGCCATATTAAGATAATCAAATAAGTTTAATGCAAATTTATATTGAGCTATGAAATGTAATGATTTAAAATTTCACATTCTTGGTATGGGTTCATGAGTATGGGTGAATCTGAGTGACTATCTGACTAGTATAGGATTTTAACATTCTCATACAAGTGTTGTTCCACATGTTAAGAATTAGAAAAATTACTAGATAGTGTTTCTTCATATAGTAATTATATATATATATATATATATATATATATATATATATATATAAAGCCAATTTTACCATACTAAAATTGCTTTCACTATGAGAAATTACTTAATAAAACTACCTCCGTTAAGTAATTTATAGTTAAACCCATGAATAATAATTAAATAAATCATTATTTATTTGATTTTATTCCAGGAATAATTAAGTAAACCATTGATCAATTATTATTCATTCTCGTATTTGACCCAATCATGAAAAATAAATAGATAAATCATTAATTACCTTATTTTTCTCTAAGAATAACTAATTAATTACTATTCTTTGTCAAATTTGACTAAATCCCTTAGGAATAATTAAATAAATCATTATTTGTTTATTAATTCTTAACTAATTCCTTGATATGATAAATAAATTATTTATTTATTTATTATTACTAAATAAAAGGTTTAAATACATCTTCCCTAATAAACAAATATAATAAAATATTCTAGATGGTTATTCTGAGAATGGGATCTATAATATTATATTATTGCTCATTATTCGAAGATAACCCACTATTTTGTTATACATAGAAGGGTTTTCCATACATTATTCACTTTTGATTATTTTCATTGTTGCACTCACTCCTATAACTCTGATTATTTTTATTGTTGCACACAATACTTTCATTGGGTTTACACATTATAAAGGAGAGAGATTTTACAAAAGTTCAAGACATTTGAGGATAGCCAAGAACCCATCCCATAGAGGGGGACTGGTAACATCTATTTGTTCCCTTCCCAGGTGTTATAATAAAATTATTCTTTACATATTTGGTTTCCATTGGATGATTGACATTATTACTCTTTATTTTTGTTGTTTAATTATGATTGTGGCATAGATCCATACTTTAGCATGTTTCATCTCTATCAGTTGTCGTAGATCCACAATGTTTAGCATCCATTTACATTATTGAGATTGTTTGTCATCTATAATCTTAAGTAGGTTCTTTTCATACATCTTTGACAAGAAAACACTACAATAACATGGGTCATAATAGCTTGATAAAGTAAGTCAGCCTACAATAGAGATAGAGAGCTATATTAGCATACTTGACCAGATTGATTGAGTGGTATCAAATAGGTTCTTATCACTTTCCTTTACTATTTTCTATAACAATATATTGACTTGACAATGGTTTTCTTTATTGTTCGGCTCAGTGTTTAATGATTTATATATTAATATATGCCAGAAGAGCATAGAAGAATAGCCACTATCCACCACTGATACATCTTTGCATTTTTTTGACGTTGAAGTCATTGTCTCGACAATGATAGGCTAATCGAGTGCACAATGAGAATTTGAAGTCATTAAATGTATTTATGTATTCAAAATATAAATTAAATAATGAAACTTCATATTTTAATTGTAAATTTAAATTATATATATATAATATATATATATATATAAACCTCTTGGATATGGGGATCAAATTTCACAAAGTAATTTTTTTTAAATTTTATTTTTATAAATTATTTGCATCTTAAAAATGTTATCGTTCTAAAAACTTGCTAGACATATAGTTAATATAGATTTATATTAAATTTTAATTGAATTGTAAAGCAATAATGCCTCTCAAATCATGTAACAACAAATGCGTCAATATTTTCTTCCAAAAATACTAAACTAATTCCAAACCTTCTAATAACAAATATAAAAGTAGTTTCGTATCCAAAAAAATATAAAATTTTAAAATAAAAAGATCATATAAACTACATATAAACCATTTAAATATTCTATTTATTTATATGTACAATTCCAAGAACAATCCTATTCATTTATATGTAAAATTCTATCAATAATCCTCTTCCATAAATTGGGAAATTATAATTGATCTCATCGTTAAAACGATCAAATCTATAATGGATAAAATATATCTTTATACTATGTCTATATTTATTTATTTATTGAATTTTATTAATTATACGAGTTTTAATTTTGACATAGAAATTTCTTAGTGCACTCCATATCTGTATATGGAATGGATTGTCTAGTTTTTTATTTTTTAACCAAAGTTTTCAATAATATTACTATGGTTAATAGTTTTAGAAAGACATTATCAATCTAATTATATATGTCAAACTATTTTAGATAATTAAAATAAAACTCAAATGCTTCATATCATTATGAGGAATGGTTTTTACCTTGTATTGCAATTTAATCACTTAATAAAGGTTTTGTTTAATTTTCTTTAGTTTAGGTAATCTATTTTTTGCAATTTACATCCATGACGTTTCAAAAATATTTTAAATTCAAAAATTTAAGTTCTTTATTCACTAGGATTGATTATTAATCTATTTTTTTGCAATTTACATCCATGTCGTTTCAAATATATTATAAATTCAAAAATTTAAGTTTGTTATATATGTCAAACTATTTTAAATAATTAAAATAAAACTCAAATGCTTCATATCATTATGACGAATGGTTTTTACCTTGTATTGCAATTTAATCACTTAATAAAGGTTTTGTTTATTTTTCTTTACTTTAGGTAATCTATTTTTTGCAATTTACATCCATGTCGTTTCAAAAATATTTCAAATTCAAAAATTTAAGTTCTTTATTCACTAGGATTGATTATTAATCTATTTTTTTTCAATTTACATCCATGTCGTTTCAAATATATTATAAATTCAAAAATTTAAGTTTGTTATTCACTAGGATTGATTATTTATCTATAATTGTTTTATGAAAATGTAAGTAAATGTCTCAAATGTTATAATGTAAGTAAATGTCTCAAATGTTTAGATTTGTAGGTGCAATAAATTAAATGTAAAAGTAATTGATAAAGGTCAAAGTTCCATCATTTCAAATATATATTTTAAAATATTTCAAAATTTATATCATATATAATCATAAGCCTTTCTTTTTTAACAAAACTAAATACCACATAAACTCCTAAATTTCATTCATAAAAGACAATTTGAATTTATATTTTAATATTTTAGATCTCACTCAAATCATATCATATCTAGGTCTAACTGAAAGCTAAATGTACCAAACATTAAAATCTTGGAGTTCATCTTAGTTGTTATCTTATGCATTCTATTGACATTCAAATGTAACACATGGATGTTAGATATCTTAGAAACATTTAAAATTTAAATAAAATAACATTTTAATTTAAGATATTATATTAGGATTCCATGTTGAAAAATTTAATGTAAATTTAAAATAAATAGTAAGTGTGAAGTACATGCATGAGGAGTTATTAAATGCATGTATATTTTCTTAATAATGTTAAACATATTATTTTATAATATTTTTCTTTTATTTGGTTTCATATATAAATTATTGTATGTAAATTACAAGATTATTGGATGATAAATGCGTTAATATAACTAGACTTTAAAGATATATTAAACAATAGTATAAATAATTTTGGTAGAGAACATTATGAGGCTGCAAATGATGGATCCAATGTTGATGGAAATTTCTAGAGGTAGAGAGACTCCAGATGAGGCTATAAGGGTGCATTGGGAAGGGCATGGTTCTCCTGAATAGTTACAAGGATAGATTTTGTTGTCGATAGTGGTGAGGGAAAAAGCTATCATCGATAGTGGAAGGCATAGAATTTGTGTATATTTTCTTCCAATGTAATGTACTTTTGCAAATAAATAAAATAAATTGCAATCATAAATTGTCAAAATGCTCCCTCATGTTCATAATCATTGTCATATCAAGAAATAGCATGGCCACATATGTAACCAACAACATTGTTTTTTTCGTACAAGGGGTGACACTTTGTCACGAAAATCTGTCGAACCACATCTCCTTAATGGGAAAACATGTTTCTGGAGTCAATGTCTAAATTCAATTTAGATATGGGTAGGATTGGTTCATTTCTTCAGTCATATTGGGCCATAAATCTCAATCTAGTTTTACACAACCTATTTAGCTATTCAAATGACACAGATATATAAGAAAAAACCATTTTTACTAGCCAATATCGGTTGGGAGATGGGTCTAATGAAAGGAAATAAGGGTAGGACTTCAAAATTTTCATTAGAACACTTAATGTGAAGTTTTCCCATTTCATGGTTTCAGGTATGGATTATGTAGTGAATCTCAAGGAACAAATAGAAAATTAGCTAGGATATCCTATACTTATACAACATATTTTTTATGAAAGAAAGTACCAAGAGGATCATTTTTAGCTACAAGTTTAGAACGCCTTCAGAGATTCCACCATCAACTTGAATATAAGACTATGAAATGGTACTTCGAGAGCTAGGAACCTAATAAGAATTGTTTCCTATGAGGATACATTTCGAGGGAAAGTATCTAATAATTAGATATGCTACAATATAATATTAAACCTAACATTATAGGCAAACAATAAAGGTATATCTAACAAAAGTAAATCATCCATTATGTGTTCTTCAATCCAAGGTAGTGATTTGCATATTCAATAGATTTTTTTCCTCATCTAATGCTTTGCATCAATGTATTTTTACAAACTAGACCAAAAAATGCAACATATACCTTTTCCCATAATGTTTCTTCATTGTTTAGTTTCATAGCTACGAAAATGTGCAGATAACATTGAAACAAGGGCATTGATTTTAGGAAAATGTAGGGCTTTTCATTACCCATTGGCTTTAGGAAAATGTAGGGCTTTTCTATATATATTGTTTCCACAAAAATGGTTGTATCAGCAACGTGAGTATTGGTGAGGCTACAAAATATTCCCCTTCCTTTCTGGTGCCAAAAGTTTCTTGAGGAAAATAGGAACACTGTGAGATCATTCGGAAAAATGGACCTCAAGGGAATGGAGAAAGGGTCATTTACCTTCACTAGAATATATGTAGAAATATATCTAAGTAGAGGTCCAAACCTAATTGGATTCAGTTGAAATATAAAAAAATATAGCCAGCACAACTTGTGGATTATGAAAGTATGAAATTCAGATGTTGATCAGGTTACCAAAGAGGACGCTTGCAAAACACATACCTTCAGGAAAATAGCAACTCACAAAAGAAAAATGGTTAGGCCCATAGAATGAAAGGATGGAAACCTTTTGATCCCCACCTCATGGAGGAGGAATAGGAAATTATAGAGAACCTTCCAAGCAGGGAAAGGGAGGATGCTCCAATCTAGAATGGAGATGCAACCCACAAGGAAAATGGTACAAAACCATAAGTGATTCATCAACTAAAATAAAAGAAAACATTGGCACATAATGAGGATTGTATGGTGGGCATAATGACAGTTCATATTTCAGAAAGTCCATATTCGTTCAGAGAACTACCGACAAAGATAACCATGAGTGATTTGGCAATGGTTTCAATCAACCCATACTTAGGGGGATGGCAAAGCATCTAGAAAAACTAAAGGAAAGAGAGATAAGTTAAGTGATTACTATCAAAATTGAATTCTCATGTTTTTGTTATTTTTTTAGTTTCTTCTTATGCACATAAGCTATGAATATGGCTTTATTGAATGCTATTACCATCTATAAAAAATAATTTTGTTCCTTTTTTAAAAAGTTGAATAAAATTATGGGTTTTGTTATGTTTGGAAAATAATGTCGACATCCCAAATTTCCAAAAACTTATTTATTTAAAGAACTTGTCAATAAATACTAAGATCTAAATCTCTAGAGAAAATGTGATATTCATAATCCCTAGATACCAAATGCCCTTTGATTACTATTCTCATCATATCCATATCTGGGTAGATGTCTGAAACTCTATTTCTAACCTTGATGAATTTGTAATGAATATAACATCTATTGGTCATATTAACATTCAAGCTAAAACACAATTTGATAGTTGGTGTACCTTGGATAATCTTAGATACTAAAACTTTATGAAAACTTGAAGAGTGATGGTAAATTTCAGGACATGCCTAAATGAAGGGACATGTGGATTCATGATATGAGGGTAGGGAAGATGCATGTCATGATAGAACAATACCATTGGATTTGATATTTTGTATCAATACCCAATACATTAAATTCCTAGCACCTTGCTTGACACTAAACCAGCAATGTTGGTAGAAATTGAAGAGATGGGATTGGTTGTATGGGTAGAGGATTGTGACCATCTATATTCCCCCCTTAGGTATTATGGCCAAGGAACTAGGCGCCTTTGGAATAAACAAGGGAGTGAGTGGAAAGGTAGAAGAAGTAGAAGAGGAAGAGAATATGAAAGAAAGTCGAGAGAACAATAGTATCATAGAATATTAGTTCCCCCTAGCTGTAGAAACATTGATGTGAAAATGACAATGGAGCATAAGGAGAAAATACAACATTTTCAATGCAAGAGAATTGGTTTAGGCCACTAGACTATTTGTTTATAGTGGTTTCGTCAATGTGAGGATCACTGTGGTGATTACAACTAGAGTGTAATTCATAGATCACATAGTGGATTTAAATTCTTAGACTGATAAATTACATATATGAACTATGTCGATCATGCCCAAGAACTGTGTTTGAGGCCATGCAACTAATTTTTCTAATTGTGTGTGGCTAGTGGGACATTGAATGGATGATTGAATCATAATGGTGATTGTTTTGTAGCTACTAACCACCTAGATAGGTTTATTTGTGTCACTGTGGTGCGTAATATAGATCTCTTAACCACTTTGACAGTGGATTATGAACCCTTCTGGTTATTTCTATTTAAATAAATACGATAGAACATGAATATTGTGGATTCAACCACCTAGACTACGCAATATCCAACATGGACCCCAGGGGAATAAGTGAGTTATTATGTTGCTCACAACCAAAGGGAAGTTGAGAAACCACCTGGATAGTGGACTCCATGAATAGAGTGACCATCAAACTTTAATGTGAATACCGGTTATGCAAGAATCCCTTCAAATTTTGAATCGAGCTCCCCATTGGTCAACTACAAGAAAGTTTTAGTGTAGTTGGCCTATATTTGGGTGGAGAATGGAAGTCCCTTATTTAATTGCTAACCATATTAACAAAATAGATAACTTTAATTAACTTTATATTAAACTATGAAGTCTATGTTTTTATAAATTCCCAAGCTTGGTATGGGTTCATTAAATTGCATGAATTTTAGTGGTTGTCTAGTAGGTATAGGCCTTTTAATATGATCATATTGTTGGTGATGTTCCATCTCTTAAAAAATGGATAGCTAAATTGATAGCGCTAAACCATACTGTGATTATAATGAATATAAATATAAATATGTATATATATATATATATATATATATATATATATATATATTATATATATGTATGTATGTATTTATATGTATGTATGTAATGTATGTATGTATATGTATGTGTATGTATATGTATATAGGTATATATGTATATATAATGTATATATACATTATAGATATGTAGATATATATATATATATATAATATATTATAATATATATATATATACGCGCACACATCACAAGTAATGTTTCTTCCATTTTACTTGATAGTTATTGATATGAAATGATGGGTATACAACGATGACTCTCTATCAATAGTGGGCTGGCTTGATGTGCAACTGTTTATTTTATAGGTCATTTAAATACTCTAGTTACATTAAGCAACCTATATTAGAGATATAAAGCTAGATACATATGCTCAAACAAAATGAATGAGTGGTATGAAATTGAGAGTGCTCGTTTTCCTTTACTATTTCTTATAACTATATATTGGTTCAAAAGTAGTTTACCTCATTACAAAGCAAAGGATTTAATTTATGATAGAGTAATATGGTTTTGGGGCGGGGGGGGGACTACACATTTTCCACCACCAATACCCATTTGCATTTTCCTTTCCCTGACTTGCACATGCCTATTGGCATCATTAAGTTATCTGAATTAGATCCACAAAAGACTGTCAAGAAACTTGACTGTATCGAGTTGAACAAATCCTTGAAATTTCCAAAACAACAATAAAAAATGCCTTGAACTAGTGGCAATGGCCGCCAACATGGAATGACGAGGACCTCGGTCAAAGTGCGCTGATCGAGGCCCATGGAGACTGCCCAAGAGGTCAAAGAAGCCCTTGGGAGCCCCAGATTGGGAAAAGGAGGTAATTTTGATGCACAATTAGTGTTTAGCAATAATCACGCATCGCTGGGCAAACAAGGCTAAGATGGAAATTCCTTAAGCACTCAGTTACATTTGGTGCCGGAGAACTACAAGCAGAGAAACAAAAAGTGCTAAAGAACAAAGGTGAGACCCGCGTTTCAGAAAATCGAAGGTATCTATCGGGGCGCCCTTCAATGGTAAGAGGTTTTGGAGGAAAGCGGAGCAATCCCACTTAGCGATCGACACGTGGGAGCGGAGGTGAGAGAAAAACCGTCGTGATCACGTGCTTTCAGTCGAGCAAGTCAACTGCACTCGACGTGCGTATGACGTTGGATCTAGAGGAGCCAAAATCAAACAACTGAGATTGTGCCCAATGGAGGAAGCAGAATCAACAAGGGATTAAGTCGCATTATAAAGGGATTTGGAGTTTGTTTATCCTCCATAGTGGAGAAAGAATGCATACACGACGTAACAGTAGAAAAAAACCTATGAAGCATGCTGGCACTAGTTAGATGGAGACACGTGGCCACCTCCCGAGCGTTCATGCTAATGCCAAACAGGGAACTCCAAGCACAACTGCAGAAGGTGAATTGATGAAGGTGGGAGAGGAGCCAAACAGGCGTAGAGATTGAATGGCTAAAGCCATGAACAAAGACAGATGAAAAAAAAAAGAGAAGAATTAAGAGGAGTCCAAGCGACCAAGAGAGACAATGAATAGTGAACCCTGAGAGGAGGATTGAACATAGAGAACAGTAAAGCCAAGTAGAGGAGACAGAGGGATGAGCTGACCATAAGCAGCATCAAGCGCCAGAGAGCTTGAAGATTCAAGCCTTCCCATAGAGGAATCTGTCTAGACAGAGCATCACATTTGGCTCTTGCCACTGTAGACCAAGGGTCACAGAGCTGGTAGGAAGCAAAAGAGTCTGTGAACTTTGAGTGGCTTGGGAAATCTAGGAGCCACCCTACCTAGCAAAATCTACTTCAGGAGAACTCACACTGAGTCCCTGTATTGTAATTTATCTACTATAAGACACAATAAGACAAGCCCACCACTGATGCTGGACCAGAGACGTAGCCTTGGAGAATAGGGTGAACTCCTTATTAAAATTGTTTGTGTCTTTGTGATGCTTACTGTATTTCTCTTCTGTCTTTCCATTTAAATGTTTGTGTATTGGCAATCTGATTGATCCATTGCCTAAATAACACACAACACACACCAGCACATGAGTCTGTAATACCTTTTGTTTAATAAATATTCAATTGAGGTCACTCATAGGGTGATTATTAGATCAAGTGGTACCATAACTCTAGGCTGTAAGCTTAGACAAGCTTGTGTTGGATTAGTTGTGATTTATAACTAAATCAAAGCTCAAATTAGAAGAAGGATAATTGGTGGAAACTAATCCTGAAATTGGGAGAGTCTATTCTCAGAGGAAAATGTTAGAGGAAGGTTCTATAAGACCAGACGCTTAATTCATAAAAAGTTTCCTAGCTATAAATTCTATGGTAGAAGAAATGTATAGGGACTTTAGAAAGCATAGGGATGAAGATTCATCAAGTTCTAAACAAGATAAAGAAAAAGATGAGTCTCATTCCCATGACCGCTCCAAAGCAAAGGGGAAAGAGGAAAGCTTTCTCAAACACCCTAATAGCCTTGTGCATAATAAGAAAGCATCTTTGATTAAGCTAGATGTAAAATTTGATTTGCCTATATATGATGGAGAACTGAATACTAAAAATTTAGTCAACTGGATTAGATAAATTGATGTGTATTACAGAGTACAGAACATAGACTCGGACAAGAGTAAGGTTCAAATGGCAAGCCTATGCCTAGGAGGCACTGTCTCGGTTTGGTGGGAAGGAAGAACCCAAGCTGATATGAAAAGACACGGTAAGACCATCTCTGTCTGGAGTGATTTTGTTGCTGCAATCAAAAAGTAGTTCTATCCATTGGACTACATGCAGCAATCCATAATGAGTTGGCAAACTCTTCGGTAGTTGAAAGGGAAAAGTGTACAAGGGTATACTCAAGAGTTCAGAAAGAGAGAATTGATGTTGGGTATCTCATTAGACTCACCAGAGACTCTTTTGAAGTACATTGGTGGTCTAAATAGCTACATGAGGCATACCATCCTCATGTTTAATCCCACTAGTATAGATGAGGTATTTGTACAAGCTACCCATCCAGAAGCTAGAGGAAATAATGGAAATCCAGAAGTTGGGGGACCATCCCAACCCACTGTAAGAAAGAGGAAGGAGAAAAGGAAGCAGAAGTGGAAAGAAAGGAAGGTTGACACTGCACAAAAAGGAAAAGCTTCATGCACTCACTATAAAAAGGAGGGGCATGATGATGAGCACTGTTGGATTCTGCATCCAGAGCTGAGACCTAAGAAGTCTGAGGGCAAGAAGAAGAAGGTTGTTGAAGCTATTCAGAAAGATTTGGGGTCAGACTTCAGGAATGAAACAATCATTGCAGCCACAGGTATAAAAGGTAAGATTTCTAAAGCATCTACTAGTAATTCTGCTCAATCTGTTATTGATGAACAACATGAGAGAAAAAGGCATGAACTTTTCCATATTCGAGTTATTTCCAAAAATAAAAATATTGATACTTTGTTTGATAGTGGATCACAAGTAAATCTGATTTCTGAAGCAATTGTAAAGAAAATGGGATTAGCAACTACACCTCATAAGAAGCCATACCCATTAGGATGGTTGAATGATAAAGCACAACTACAAGTGACTAGACAGTGCAAACTCAAGTTTTCTTTTGGGTCAACATTTGTAGATGAGGTTGAGTTAGATGTACTTCCTTTAGATATATGTGGAATTGTTTTAGGAAGTACTTACTTGTATGATAGAAAAGCTATTTTCTATAAAGTTGAGAACAGGTATCTACTTGTTAGAGATGGAATCGAATACTTTGTAAGGGCTCATAAGATCAAGAATAATTATACTGTCATAAACTCAGGACAGATGAAAAGAATGATAAATTTATGCAAACAGTTGCTACTAACGGTTGTAAAGGAAAAGAAATATGATAAAACCAATGTATTTGGGGGATGTAATGTTGATCAGCAGGCTGACATAGAAAATATTGTTTCAGAGTATGATGTCTTATTTCATGAACCTAAAGGTATGCCACCCAAAAAGGGAATAGTACATGATATTATTTTGCAACAAGATGTTCCTTTGCCTAACATTGGGATGTACAGGTCGTCTACTTTAGAGAATGTTGAAATCAAGAAGCAGGTGCATGAGTTGCTCAAGAAAGGGTTCATCAGGCCTAGCACATCACCATGTGGGTCACCCATTGTCATGGTGAGAAAGAAAGATGGCTTCTGGAGAATGTGCATTGACTACTGAGCATTGAATAAAATAACAATCAAGAATGGTTATCCCATTCCTCACATAGATTATCTTTTAAATCAATTGAAGGAAGCTGTTTACATCACCAAGCTGGATTTGCACAGTGGATACCATCAGGTCAGAATTGCAGAAAAAGATGCATGGAAGACTGCTTTCAAAACAATGTAGGGATTGTATGAATGGCTGGTTATACCTTTTGGCCTAACTAATTCTCCTGCTACTTTCATGAGATTAGTGAATGATGTACTCAGACCTTTTCTTAATGATTTTGTTATTGTGTATCCGGATGACATTATGAGTTTTAGTAAAATGTGGGATGAACATTAAAAGCATGTTAAGCAGACATTAGATGTTTTGAGAAGAGAAAAAATTTATTATAAACTCTCCAAATGTGAATTTGGAAAAACCTTTCTAAATTATTTGGGTCATATAGTAGGGGGAGGTGAATTGAAAATAGATCCCTCTAAAGTGGCAGACATTGTGAACTAGCCTAAAACCCAGTCTGCTACGGAAGTGAGAAGCTTCTTAGCAGCAGCACAATATTGGAGGAAGTTCATTTCAATTTTCTCCTCAATTGCAGCTCCTTTACATGCTTTGACAGGATTGAACAAGGTGTTTCAGTGGGGAGGAAAACAACAGAAAGCCTTCGACACCTTGACAGAAAAGATTAGTACAATACCTGTACTAGCACTGCCAAATCTACAAAGACCACTTGAGATCCAAACTGATGCTAGTGACTATGCCATGGGAGCAGTGTTGACATAGCACGGTAAACCCATACGCTATCATTCTGAGACTTTTAATCCTACAGTAGTTAACCATCCTACCTATGATAAAGAATTGTATGCATTAGTTTAGAGTGTGAAAAAGTGGAAACATTACTTAATGGGCAAGGAAATAGAGATACATATTGATCATTAACCACTTCAATACCTGCACTCCCAAACTAAGTTGCAATAATCAAGACATTACAGATGGATGGGTTTTCTACAATAGTTTCATTTAGTCATTAGATATAAATAGGGCATAAATAACATGGTTGTAGACATGTTATCTAGACCCATTATAAATGCATCTACCCTACTTAAGCATAATTTTGTGCTGCATGAAATCTACATAGAACAGTATGCTCACGATATGGACTTTAAAGATGTATATGCAACTTTGAGTCAAGGAAAAAGAGTAGAAGAATTGGACTATCAAGTGAAGGACCAACTCTTATATCATTGTGGGAAACTCTACATTCCACAAACTAAGAGAGTAAAGATAATTAGGGAACCACACGCTTCTCCAATATCAAGTCACTTTGGGGTAAGTAAAACAGTTGCACAGCTGAAAAGGTTCTGCTATTAGCCAAGAATGAGTGAGACAGTTTCTAGATATGTAAAGGGATGTGCTATGTGTGCTAAGAGCAAGCCTAGTAACAGAAAACTAGGCTTATACACTCCATTACCAGTTCCTTCTCACCCTTGGGAAAGCATTTCCATGGATTTTGTTGGAGGACTACCTAAATCTAGGAAAGGTCATGATTATTTGTATGCTTTTGTGGATAGGTTTAGCAAAATGTGTATTTTGATACCCTATAGTAAATAGATTACAGCTGAACAAACTGCAAAATTATTCTTTGAACATGTATGGGTTCATTTTGGATTGCCCACTTCTATTGTATCTGATCGAGACACCCGATTTGTGGGGAAGTTTCTGTCAAGTCTATGGGAACTAATGGACACTAAGTTAAAGAAAAGCACAGCTTTTCATCCACAAACAGATGGCCAGACAGAAGTAGTTAACAGGACAACGATCCATTTACTAAGAGGATATTGCAGCAAACACCTTAAGCTTTGGGATGAACACTTGTGTTATGTGCAACATGCTTGCGATAGAGCCAAACACTCTTCTACAGAGAGATCTCCTTTTGAGACCTATTTTGGTTTCATACCAAGGTCGCCTTTGTATTTTGGCTTTGATAAAGATACCATGGTTGATAGACAAAATGATATGGACAAAGTGACTAGGTTCATTGAATAGATCCAGGAGATCCACCAGGCAGTACAGGAAGAGATGGAAAAGAGCTAGACCAAGTACAAGGCTAGGCATGATAAGCATCGGATGGAGCATAGTTTTCGTGTTGGAGACCAAGTCTAGCTATATATTAGCAAGGACAGGATTTAAGGTGAAGGTAAAAATCTAAAACCTATCAAATATGGACCCTTCAGGATACTTGAGAAAATTGGTGAAAATGCCTTCCGCCATGAGCTACGAGCTTACATGGACATCTACTCAGTCGTAAATGCAGACTGTTTGAGGTTATTTGAACCTTCAATGATTAAGGACCCTGAAGAGTAGATTCAATTACCTTATGTTCATGACTTGCTACCTGAATACCTTAATGAGTTGCAGGAAGATATAGTGCTCGACAGAAAGGTAAAGACAACGGGTAGTGGACAAGTGGAATACCTTAGGATTGGGCTTAAGGGTTCAAAGCCGACTAGTGCGCAGTGGATCGAGATTAGACAAGTGAGACAATAGTTTCCTCACTTAGTCGATGCTTGAAGAAAGCCAACTTTTGGTGGTCCAAAAGCTTTTTCAGTGAGAAGGCCTTGATCCAAATTGGATCGACAAAAGACTGTCAAGAACCTTGACTGTATCGAGTTGAACATATCCTTGAATATTCCAAAACAACGATCAAAAAATGCCTTGAACCAGTCAAAGTACACTAACCAAGGCCCATGGAGACTACGCAGGAGCCAAAGCAGCCCCTCGGAGCCCCGTATCAGGAAAAGGAGGTGATTTTGATGCGTGATTAGCACTTCGTTGGGAAAATAAGGCTAAAATGGAAAAGCCTTAAGCACTCGGTCACGTTGGGGGCTGGACAATTGTGGGCAGAGAAATAAAAAGTGGTAAAGGACAAAGGTGGGACCCACGCTTTGGAAAACTAATGGTATCGATCGAGGCACCCTTGAACGCTAAGAGGTTTTGGAGGAGAGTGGAGCGATCCCACTCCGCGATCGATGCGTAGCAGCAGAGGTGAGAGAAAAACGACTGTGACCATGTGCTAATATTTGAGCAAGTCAACCGCGCTCAAGGTGCATATGATGTTGGATCTGGAGGAGCTTGAATCAGATGGCTGAGATTGCGCTCGATGGAAGAAGCGGAATCAATAGGGGATTACGCCACGTTCTAAAGGGATTTGGAGTCCTTTTGACCACCACAGTGGAGAAAGAAAGCATACACGACGTAACGAAAGAAATGAATTGATGAAGCATGCAAGCACTAGTTAGATTGAGACACGTGGCCACTTCTCGAGCATTCATGCTGATGCCAAATAGGGAACTCCAAGTGTAGCTGCAGAAGGTGAATCAACGCAGGTGGGAGAGGAACCGAATAGGCATAGGGATAGAATGGCTGAAGCCATGAACAAAGACAGTCGAAAAAAAGAAGAGAAGAATTGAGAGGAGTCTAAGCGACCAAGAGAGATAGTGAACAGTGAACCTTGAGAGGAGGACTGAACATAGAAAACAGTAAATCCAGGCAGAGGAGATAGAGGGCCGAGTTAACCACAGGCAGCGTCGAGCGCTAGAGAGCTTGAAGATTCAAGCCTTCCCGTAGAGGAATTTGTCCGGACTGAGTATCACATTTGGCTCTTTCCACTGTAGACCAAGGGTCACAAAGCTGGTAGGAAGAAAAAGAGTCTATGAACTCTGAGTGGCTTGGGAAATATAAGAACCACCCTAAATAGGAAAATCTTCATTAGGAGAACTCACATTGAGTTCTTGTATTGTAATTTCTCTTCTATAAGACACAATAAAAAAA
>APFE031312027.1:0-12327 GCA_000404065.3 Pinus taeda | reverse complement strand
GAGAGAGAGAGAGAGAGAGAGAGAGAGAGAAGGGAGAGATAGAGAGAGAGTGTATATGTTTTGGGGTGATATAGAGAGACAAATAAGGAGAGATGGAAGGAAGAGGGAGAGAAGGAGAGAGGGGAGAGAGGGAGGGATATATTGATAGAGTTGGAGGGAGAAGAGAGGGGGGGATAGAGTGAGATAGGAGAGAAAGGGAAAAAGAGGAAGGAAGAGAGAAATGACATGACAAAGGGGAGAGAGGGAGGGAGAGATAGATATATATGGAGAGAGAGAGCATGTGTGTTTTGTGGGGTGAGATAGAGAGACAAAAAAGGATAGATAAAGGGATATAGATGTATATGGACGAGGGAGAGAGAAGAAGAAGATTTCTTGCACAAGATACATTTATTTCAGTGTAGATGATGGTTTATAATCCTATCTAATTGATTTCATTAGATGCATTTATTTTAGTGTATATGATGATTTCTAATTATATTTGATTATTTGCACTAGATGCATTGATTTCAGTGTAGATGTTTATGTCTAATCCTATTTGATTGCTTGCTATAGATGCATTGATTTTAGTGTAGATGGTGGTTTCTGATCCTATTTGATTGATTTCACTAGATGTATTGATTTTAGTGTAGATGCTTATTTATAGTTATGTTTGATTGCTTGCATTAGATGCATTGATTTCAGTGTAGATGTTGATTTCTAGTCACTTATTTTATTGCTTACATTAGATGCATTAATTTTAGTGTAGATATTTTTTTCTAATCCTATTTGATTGCTCACATTAGATGGATTGAATGTTGTTAATATTGAGATTGTAAATTATTAAAAATATTTTTCAAGATTAGATAGAGGGGAGAGAGAGGGAAGAATATTTCTTGCACTAGATGCATTGATTTCAATGTAGACGTTGATTTCTAATCCTATTTGATTGCTTGCTCTAGATGCATTGATTTCAGTGTATATGTTGATTTCTAATCCTTTTTTATTTCTTGCACTAGATGCATTTATTTCAGTGTAAATTTGGATTTCTAATCTTATTTGATTACTTTCACTTGATGCATTGACTTTAGTGTAGATGTTAATTTCTAATCTCATTTGATTGTTTGCATTAGATGCATTGATTTTAGTGTAGATGTTGTTTTGTAATCTTATTTGCTTGCTTGCATTAGATGAATTAGATGTTGTTAATCTTGATGTTGAGATTATTAAGATAAAATACTTTCAAGATATATTTAGTAATACTTATAAGGACATTCTTACGAATTAAATAGTTGTCAAAAGTTGTGATACCTAGAATTAAAATGAAATAGATGTGCAGAATCAATCCTCCTGCAAAGTGCAAATTAATCCTTGATAATATTGTCTCCCTTCTGCATCACCAACTAATTGCTAATAGACATTTACATATATTCAAAATATATACAAAATTACATATATTCAAAATATATACAAAATCAAATATATTCAAAATTACTAATAGATAATTGCATATAATAATGTATTCAAAATATTTATAAGAGGAAAAGATATATTTATAAACATTCAAAACAAATCAAAACATTCTTGAAGCAGACGTGATAATTGTTTGGAGATGGAGAAACACAATGTAAATATTTTGTAATTCTAGCCACTCATAAAAAAAATTCAAAAATACATTATTTCTTGACTTTGCTAAATAGAATATAGATAAAAAATCATCAAAATATTCTTGAAGGAAATAAATGATTTCAAACATTAGCAAAGAAAAAAATTATTTTAAGATTAATCTTATGCAATAAATTATTAAAACTAATCTTCAAGATATATTTAGTAATACCTAGAGGGACACTATTGAGAATTAATTAGTGGTTAGAAGTTGTGATACCTAAAGTTAAATCAAATAGATGTGCAGTATCAATCCTCACAACTAAATTTTTCTCCCTTCTTCATCACTAACTAATTACTAATTGACAATTACATACACATATAAAAATATAACACATCAATGGTGACATTCAAAAACATTATTATCCAAATCCAAACACAAACACATAAACCACTCAAAGCATCCAAACAAAGATGTACAAACCATTCAAGGCAAGCGACATAGACTAAATTAAAGAAGAGAATCATATGGTCATGCCAAGCAAAGAAAAAATAATGTGAATTTTGAAGTTAATCTCAAACAGATACATAATAATGATAATCTAAAAAGGTGTCATCATTGCCCTCAACTAGAACCAGCTTAGATCCATCAAACATCAGATCTATCATGTGCCGAGAGGGATCAAATCCCTTGAGGTGCAAACCTTTTGTCAAATTATACACTCCAAAAAGAAGGATTTCACCTCAAGGGATTTGATCCCTCTTGAACTATGATAGATCCGGGTGTTAGATGGATCTAAGCTATTTTTATCTTCACTCTAGCATGTGTCACTTTCAATTTTCTAGCTTTTGCAAATGTCATTTTCACGCTTTCTTACTATCACGTGTCACTTTTAGTTGTTTCACTCCTGTACATGTCGCACCTTTGCACATCAGTAGAGGTAGTTATAGCACACTCTTCTACATTTCATGGTAATATATATCATTATAGTATGTACTATACACATTCCCACATATTTTGGCACTTTCCGGTCACAATCGACACTTTTGTCACATCTTGTACTCTAAGTGTCACATTGCGTTGTCTCAACTGTCACACTTAGAAATAAGTGTTGCTTTGTTGTCATTTCAAGGTGTGACTAATGTTCATGATTGGATTGATGGAATTCATGTGTGTGATCCATGTTTGATTTGTGTTTGGATGCATTTCTCTCTCTTACTCTACCGATCCCACACTTAGCCATTTTGGAGCTCTTCTTGGTCCTCCTTCCCAGTGCAAGTTATGGAAGCTTCAATACTTCACCATGTGATGAACACTATCTATTCATGAGCCTTTTTTATGATATCTCTCCCTCTTAGACTTGTGCGCTAAGTCTTACCTAAGGTCAATCCTATGGTTGCACATTAAGAACTTTCAAGGCATGGTCACCTAAACATTCTGGCTTGCACCGACTCAGTGCACTAAGTTTTGATCACTTATGCCTTACATAGCACATTGAGTACTCCTAATTGAAATAAAGGAACTATTACATCCCCTTTCAAAATAAAATTATTCCCTAAAGGTATCTCCCCTCTCATAGTGCATGAAGCATATCCCTGGGCAAAGTGACTTGATCTTTGTTACTTGCCTTAGCCAACTAAGAAATATACTCTTCTAGTGAGCCCTCTTGGGTGTAAAGTGAATAATTAGTGAAAAATCAACAAATTTTGAATAAAAATGCACCCAACAGAATCATGCCCCTTCAAAAACTGCATTTCGAAAGAACAAGGACCCTTTGAGCACACTTCGGGAAAATAAGGCCTTTTTGACTGCACTTCAAGAAAACAAGCCCTCACTGTCCCTTTAAAATTTCACAACACACTCTCAAGAAATAATGAGGCATCCTTGTCCACTATCTTTGCACCCTACACTCTCATTGAGCCTCTTTGGAACATAACAAATTATAGAGAAACAATGTTCCCTCCTTGTATCTTGTGACTAAGCCCTATGCCCAAGCTCTCTCTCTCTCTCTCTCTCTCTCTCTCTCTCTCTCTCTCTCTCTACATAAGCACATAACAAACTTTTAGTAAACAATGGGGTAATCCCATGCTCACTATCTGATTCAAATATGTATTCATTATATCTTACTCCTTTGATCCTAGCACATGGCACAATTTTAGTCAAGAAACTCATCACATTGTCCCTTGCACTTGCCCACTGCGCTGGATCTTGAAGAATTCCTCCTCATAGTGCATGGTGAGATCTTAGTGAATAATGGTGCCTTCTTCAACCAATGTTGTGCTCAGATGCACCCTCCTCATCAATCCTTTCACTGGCCTATCATACACAACTTCTTTCATGAGAAAGGTAGAAATAGGATAGATGGATTTAAGATTGATTTTTCCTTGTCATGAGTAATATTCATGGGCAGGGGTACTATCTTAGCATGAAAATATGATGCTAGATAAATATTTCAAGGAGAATATATAAAGAATCTCTTGCAGAGAAGAAGCGCAAAGAAGAAAATTCATGAAGACATGAAGAAATTCCTGTACCATGAAAAAATTAATACTTTTTATGATGACTTAGAAGATACAAAGCCGATCCAAGACCCTTTGGAGGGTGAAGATGAATAACATGTACATATTTCATGAATAATTAAGATAAACAAACAATAATAGCAACTTGGAATTACCACATCATCATGAAGATTCCTAGTCATCATTTCCAAGTCATGGTTTATACAAGTGTCATCATAATGTCATATGTGTTAATGTGTCTTGCCACATCATCATGTGGAATGTAATGATGTATTCTCAATGAAGAGGACAAAATGTGATGTGTTTAAGTCCAAGAGTCATATGTGGAATATGAAAAGTCACGTAAGTATAAATGAGTAATAGAAGTTCAAAAGTCATTGAGAATTTCAAAGGTTTCATAGAAGTTCAAATGTCATACTAGAAGTCTAAGATTCATGGGGATAGTTCAAGAGTCATGGGAATATGAAAGGTCATTCCTCTTGTTATTGTTAACACTCAGATTTTCCTAGAAGTTGTTAGAAGAAGGAAAGGGGTCCGAGGTAACCACAAACCAATCTTTTGAGTACATAATCTGGCCAATTTGTTCTGAGAGAGGGCTCTCTCTTTATGATTTAGCTTTGTTTTGTGAGATATCAGGCTAGTTATGGAAGCTTGGTGGGTTTTTATTTTGTTCGGTGGTGGAATTCAGGAGCAGATGGATAAAACAAGGTATTTCAAGCCATTAGGCTATGGAGTCAAGTGAAGATGGCTTAACTGGATCATGTTGATTCAACAAAGGAGGGATTTATAGGGCAAGATAGCTAAACAAGATACAAATGGTAACTTGAAAGGGTGAAATGGTCTTGAAAAGGAGGAAGGGCAATTAAGAATCCTTCAATAAAGTTCAAGAAGAGGGATACTGGGTGATCATTAACAAAGAGCAATTAAGAATTCTTTATTAAATGGCCACATTGATAAACTAAAAAGTAGGGAGCAATTAACAATTCCCTACCTATGATAGCTTAGAAGAAAACATTAAGAATATAAACGATTTTAAAGACAGAATGCAATAAAGCTCTTTTTGAAATATACTTTTTCATTTATCATTCAGATATGTAACACATATGAATATTTAAACCAGAAAACTGTAAAAACATAAGATGCAGAATACTTATTTGTCTCTCGTTTGACACATGAATCCTGTAAAAGTCCTTTGCTTTATTACTTTGTCTAGCCAGCCATACAATAGTTGTTCAACAACACCTCTATTCCAAATTAAAGAGTCTACAAAAATGTCTCAGAATCCACCACCATTACTTCGAATGGGGGAGTAATTATACAAAATTTACAATAAAATATCTCCTAACTGAGAGAGATATATTCTAGGAAAACTAAATATATTTTACATGAATATAGAGACAGATGGTTTCGAAAATAGAAACTGAAAGTGAACTACTTGGTTGCTGTCCCTGTTTTTGTTGAAGGAGGTGGAGGTAGACCCTATGATTGAGCATCTTGCTGTCTTGCTCGTAATTCTGTGCTAGCTGATTGTTTTCATCTTTTCACTGATACTCTTTTACTTGTGACTGATACTCTTTACCTGCTTTACTATCCTTCACCTTCTTTTACAAAAATTGACTATGGTAAATGTTTCAATTTACTTTTTACCAAGGTAAATCATAAGATGTTTGTCATATCACTCCATTAATCATCCCTTGTATCCTAGTCCTTGTTAGCTTTCTGTAGATTTCATTTGCTTCTGTGTATTTTACAAAATTTGGTTGTACTGGAAACAAATGTTTCAATTCATGCTCAACATAAAAGAGGTTTTCCAAACTATCATAGAGAACTCTTCCTATGGGTAATGCCTTGGGTGTAGATGAACTAATAGAGGAGCTAGCTTGGCTGTTTGCATACTGATGTAATTTGTTGACATAATCATCCGGCCTCATTAACTTATCATTGATAACTAAACGACTTGGAAGTCCTTTACTTTGTAAGATGCCAAACTTTTCCATAAATTCATCTATATATTCTTGCATATTCTGACATTTCCTTTCTAGGTTCTGCATTAGAGTTCTTTTTTCCAATACTTTTTTGATTTCAAGGATGGTTCTAGTTCTATCCTCAATATTCAACTATTCCAATTGATCCCTATTTCTGTTGTTTAGAAAGTTTATTAACTTGATAGCTTCTTCAGGTTTCCCTCCTAGCTCGTCCTTGGTTTTTGAAATCTCTTGAAGAGCAACTTTCACTAGGTCAATCTGTTCAAAAATGATTTGAATTGATGAACAAACATCATTGGTTGATTGAGTGATGTTGGTCCATAATATTTTCTTGATATCTGTTAAAGGATTTTCAAATGTGAGATCCTTTTCCACTATTTTTACTTGTTGAGCCAAGCCTTTGTTTTTCCTCACTTCTTCAGCAAAATTAATTTTTGAGACATCATAATTTTGTTCCAAGGTAATGAATTTCTCCTTTACCTTTTGCAATTCAGAAACCTGGAGCTTCATTTCCTCAATTGACTTGATTAATTCTTCAGTGCTCTGACTTGAAGTTCCTACCTATGTTGTACATGTACCTATACCTTTAATAGTTTTTGCTGTGGCCAAAGTGATATTTGATGCTAGAGTAGTTTCAAACATGGAAGGGACTGCTGTAGAAACCACTGGTACTACATTTTGAGGCTGAGAGGTTGACTCACTATGCCTGCTTTGTAGTGTTTTCTCTAATTCCTGCTCTGTCTCCTTTAATTGCTCATTTAGCTTGAGGATTAAGTCCATAAGCTCTTCTTCAATCTTCTTTTCAATTATTTCAGCAGTCTGTGGATGCATAAGTGGTGGAAATTTTAGCTGCTTTCTCAAGGCAGCTATATCTTCATTTTTCCTCTTTATTAGGGCCTCTGCATCTTTGACATCCTTTGGGTTATAGCCCAATCCAATAATAAAATCCTCCAATGATTTGATTTTGTTTTCCTTTTCCTGTGAGGAGGCTATCTCTAACCACAATTGAGCCGTGCTATTGTTCAGTGAATTCTCCAATCTGTGTGCCATCATGGCCTTGCTTGTCAATGTGGAATAAACCATTTCCCCTATTTGCTTATGCAACTCTATTTGATATATAGGGTGAATGTCTTTGGCCAAGACCTCAAAATCAGTTTTGAGGTAGTCTGCAAGTGACTTAGGCTACTGTATTGTAGGCTTTAGAAAAATCATCGTCATTTTGCCTTCTTTGATGTCATAATTTGACATAAACATAATTTGATTGGTAGGAGACATCTTCAAGTATTGAGTGTAAGCTCGGGCCTTTAGCTGTTCATTTTTGGCCTTTATCTCCTTGAATTTTTCTTTGATGTCCAAGGTCTTGTCAGATGAAGACCTGAAAGATGAAACTTTAGTACTTTGGTGTCTTTCAAGCTCCTGTCTTTGTGAACTAGAAGGTGTCCCACCTACTGGGAAAGTATGCAGACTGTCTCCACCTTCTTTCCTCAAACTCCCTATTGTTTCTTCAAAACATTCTTCTTCTGAATGTGGATTTAGGCTGTGCCTTTTAGCACCACGTTGGCTTGAAGGACCACTGGCAGGGGTAGCTATTTCCCTGTCTCTTTTTAAGCTCTTTTTCTCATTCATATGAGTCTGCAAAACTGGGGGATCTCCCATATTGACTTGAGCTGGATGGGTCTATGGTTGAGCCTGTTCTTCAGAGATTTTAGGCTGCTTTGACATGTCTGATTGCCCTGATGCTGGAGTACTGGTTCCTTGTTCTTTTCCCTATGATGGTTCTGCAAAGGATGCACTAGTTTCCTATGAGTGCCTTTGAGAAGTATCTGCTATAGAGGCACTAGTTCTTGGTGTTGGATTTTGAGAAGTCCCAATTGGTTCCTGTTCAAAAGAGTCTAGGTCAATTCTCTTTTCTAGGTCTTTCATCACATTTTCTACATTGACTTGATAACTATCCATCTTAATTAAAGTTCCTTCCCTCAATTCATCCATATTAGCATTTTGCTCTATTTCATGGATTCTGTGATGAAAATATGGTGATAACTTATTTTTCATTCTCCTATCACAAATGAAACTGTGTGGGTCATATCTCCAACCAAAACTTTTATTTAATTTGATGTGTTCTAGGATTTCTTCTGCTGCTTTGCCTGCTTCTCTATTGTTGTAGACAAATGGGCCTAGGTGATCCTTAATTCTCATCTCTGCCTTTTTCTTGAACCTGGTAAAGTGAATTTGATCAAAGTTTATCATTTGTCTATAATATTCCAATGCAAACAACCTCATAGGAACATATTTTGGTAGTTTGAATGGAGGAAGTTCACAACCATATATTCTAATCTCTGTGTGATTTTGGTACAAGTACCAGTCACCTACCTTGTACTACTTGGATAGCTGAAGGATTATTTTGATTTCATCACTAATCCTAGGAGGAGGATTTCCTATCAGCATGGTGGTCATTGGGTGGACAAACTGGTTAATAAATTCATTATATGAATAAGGACAAGCAAATGAATGGTGGAAGATAGAAGTCCAAAAAATGACTGATCCAGGATTTCCCTTTCTATCAAGTTTATTTATAGAGAATGGGAACTTGTCAGACTGGTAGTAAAGGATAAGGTGATATATGAATGTGGAATACTTGAATACTTTTTCATTTTCCAGTCTCATGAACTAGTCATGGATTTTTTTTATTTATTATTTATTTTTTCAGCAATGAATGCAGCATAGTTGTACTTGACAGCAGGACGCTGACCAGGGGTAAAAATGGACATTAAAACTAGGGTCATTTCATCCACATACTCACTATTATTTAATCCCATGACTGCAACTATCATACCAACTATAGTTTTGCCTATCTCTGTGAAGAAAACTGACAAATAAGGAGAGGGATTTTTGGTTGATGCTGCTTATCTCTGAAAGTTTGGCAAAGGTGACTGAGTTCAAACTAGGAGAATTTGGATGATTTCTCTAGCAAATCTCCAAGGGAAATGGGAGTGAGGGCTTGACTGGGCTGAAACTAGAGCATCTCATTGATTGAGTCTACAGTAATTGTGAAGAGAATAGTTTGATTTGGGGACATTACTACTCTGAGATTGGGATCATAATTGGCATGAAACTGTTGGATAATGTTAGGGAAAATGCGCACATAGGGGAGAAAGTACATTGGGAGATTTGATTCCTAAAGTCCTATGGTATCATAGCCATTTAGGTAATTGTCTCGACATTAGCAAAATACTTTCAGGTAGTCTTTATCAGTAACCAGGTCTTTTATTTGAAAATCTTTATCTGCTAAGGGCAGATAATCCAAATCATGGTGAGGTGTAGTGATAGGTGCTACATTGAGGGCCACGGGGGTTTCCATTCTGGTTCTTGTGGATTCAGATAGGAAAATGGGGTTTTTATGTGAAATTAGTGAAATAGAGGGTCTTGGGAAACTTGAAAAGTGAATGCAGCAAGTAAATTATGATGAAATTTGAGTTATTCCAATTAACTACACAGGAAAACAAGTATTTGCAAGGTTTCTGGACGGAAACGGGTAAATACCTGTTTTTAGGGATGGGAAATGGAATGCAGGTTCACTGGGTGTGAATGGCAACTCAGAGCGGCGTCGGATGTAAGTTTTGAGGGTGGCTGGCGGTTGGGAATGCGAGCTGGTCAACTTCAACATTCAAGTTGCTGCATGCAAGCGCTTTTCAGAAATAAGAATGAAAACTGATTAACTTTGTTTTTTATGTAAAGTCAAAACTTTGGTGGGTTCGGGATTTGGACGGGTGGCGTCAGCGGGAGAATGATTTGATGTTTTGTCAGTAGCGGGAGGCGATAAGCGGTTTTCATTGCACAGCTAGTGGAGGGGAAGTGGTATTTGGGCACGACTACGGGATTCCATACAATGTTTGACATGTAGTAGAAACTGTTTGCAAAACCACTTGCCATCGCGTGCTAAAGCTCGATTGCTGAGGGCCGCATGATATGCGCGACAACCGTCGGATCTGCGGGATCCGATTGGACGACTATCGGGGAGGTGAGGTGGTGGAAGTTTAATGGAGGGCTGGCCCAACATAATTAAAGGTTTTTAATTATATCGGGGTGACGTGATTGGTTGAAGTTGTTATTAATTAACCGTGGGGGTTAATTAATCCTTTTATTAACATGGTGGGGATCGGGCTCTTAATTAATTACAGATTAGTTAATTAATCTCGTTTATTGACTATATTATGGTTAAATTTAACCGAGGGGCAGAATATGTAAAATTTTGGGTTATTGTGTATTTACAATAATACGGGAATGGGTAATGTTTATATAGGGGAATTATATAGTAATATGAGTTAGTGGTTAAGATGACTTTGTGGAAAGTGAAATGCGTGCTAAGTTAAAAACATTTTCATATGTATTTAAAACTTAGGCTAAGTGAACATAAGGGTTATGGAAAGTGTTTTATTTTCCCTAAGTAAAATAAGGTTTTACTTAGGAAAAGATTTATTAGGGAAATGTATAACTTATGAAGGGGTATGATTATTAGTGAAAGGGCTTAAGTATTTAAGGTATTATAAATTATTGGGCAGAGGGTCTGGTCCCTCCAAAAGTTAGAGAAATGCTTTGAGCCCCTCTAATCTGACAAATACCTTGGCGCTTAGGGAAATTAGTGAAAATTTAGAGGAAATGAGTAGGGAAGTTAATTATTTTTGACTTTGCTTGTTTGATATGCCTTCCATGTGATGCAAGTCTTTGCTTTGTGATGAAAATGAAAGATTTACATATTTAGACTTATCATTCACCACATATTATTCTGCAACCATCACCTACTTACCCTACCTACTTTAACCTAGCATTTTCACTTCTTTATTAAAGTGCACTTAGACTGGTAAACCCTTATCAAACTTTCTTTTCTTCCATGGTGATGCCTATCTAAGTCTACACTTATTACATCCAAGGGCTCAGATTAAACTATTGAGATCCTTTTTTCACTCTACCTATCTACTTATCTGCCAAGATTACATTGTTTAGTCAGATCTTTATTCTTTATTTCTACAACATGAAATTGAAAATATGAACTAGCCAAGCTTAAAATGTTTGACTATTCATGAATTGTGGCATAGGTGAAAAGCTACACTGATCCCGATTTAAACAGGAACGCAATAAAATACAGAGATAACCATATACACAAAGATGCAGCGGAAATAATACTTCATTTCATTAATGGAAAATACTGAAATATGCTTACAACCGGAAATAGAAATAAACCAGCTAGGGCGATGGTAGCTTATCTCTGAGAAGAGATGTGTGGCTATATGCCTCTGAACTGTGTTACAATGAGGCTCGAAGGCCTATTTATTGTTGAGAAACAATGGAAAAACCCTTCACATTCCAAAACCTAACCCTGCAAGATGAAACGCCAAATTGTGGGCCCCGTTTTTTGGGTAAGTTGGTACATCAACTTCCCGGGGTCGCGAATTGGTCGTCTTATCTCCGTTTGACGCGCATGATAGCCCGTTGGAAAGATCTCTCCGAGGACTACGACGGAAAAGACGATTTTTAGTCACGAAAAATCGCTGGCGGTAGATTTCCCAAAAAACGTCGTTTAGGGCCTCAAAACGGCTCCGGAAGTTCAGGACCCGAAAAACTGCTAAAAATAGTAAATTGTGCTATATTTACGGAAACTGAAAGAACTGCACGAAGCACTAGAGGGGATCCACGTGGAATTAGTGGGTGGCCACCAATATCCACCTGGATCAAGTCTTACCTCAAAACCTTGATGCATTCCCCCTGGATATTTAAAGCACCTTCCTAGGTATAATGGAGAAACAGGTCCCTCAGCTGAAGACCATCTTCAAGCATTTCTAGAGTTTAAAGGTAGAAAACTTGAGTGTTTTCACTGACTTAGAGCTCAATGTTAAACAAGTTAGAAATCTTTCCCAAACAAAACATCCTAGGCTTAGATCTTATCGAAATGAGGTTTGGGATTCAGTTGAAAATTTCTTTAATGCTTTTAACTTGATTTATATCCCAAGAGATGAGAATATTCATGCAGATTCCCTAGCTGTATCTACTAGTTCATTTAAAATCGTAGATTAAACTAATGTGCTCTATCAAATACAAGTCAAAAACAGGCCATCCATCCCAGATAATCTAAAGTAATGACAAATATTTGAAGATGATGAACATCTAAATCTTTTCTGCAGGTTGTAGATGAATTTTCAGTTCTGTAAATTGATGAAAATAGAACATAAACAAATGAAAACACAAA
>APFE031312021.1:140339-164977 GCA_000404065.3 Pinus taeda | reverse complement strand
CTAATGGATTGAGTGAGTAATCCCATGAACCATTTCAATGCTGCCCCTTTCAATGTTGAAGGGAACAGTTTGAATTTTTGAGCGTCTTCCAGATAATCATAAGTTTGACATACGACCTCAAACTCAAATAGAAATGTCTCAGGGTCCTCATTTCTTAATCCATGAAAGTTTGGGAGGACGGATGGCGAAATGTTTTTCATTGTGGCTCGGGAGTCATCATCGACTATGGGAAATCCAAATGAATTGTCTCCATTCCTATTTCGTCCATTGTTACCTCTACCTCCTCCATTATTTCCTCCTCCACCTCTACCTCTACCTCTACCTCCTCCAAGTCTGGTTTCTCTTTCTTCTACCATGGTAGTTTCTTCATAGACCTCAAAGTTCTCTGGTTCCTCTACCAAGGATGAATGAGGAGGAATTTCTCCTTCTTCCTCAGGTGATTCTATTTCTTCAATTACAATCTGTCTCCCTGTAGAAGAAAGGAAAGAATCTCCTTCGGATTCAATAGATGGTATGGGAGATTCAACTACTGCCTCTTGGATTCCAGGAATCTTAGAGCTAGGAGTATGAGTTGGAGAGGATGAAGGTGTCTCTTGCCTATTTCTTGAAGTGGATGGAGTTTTGAAAATCGAACTTCTGGCTCCAGCTAAAAACCTTCCCCTAGAATCTCTAGCTCTATGCATGTCATTTTTTATTTTCCTTCAAGTCGGGGTAATAATTCTCTTTCTGATCTTCCAGGTCACTCTAGGTGCAAGAAGAGAGCATACTCAAGAAACTATTAAACCAATAACTTTCTCTTTTCTGATCCTCCATATCACACTAAGTGCAGGAGGAGAGCATACTTTGAGAGGTTATCAATTTTCCTTTCTTGAAATTGTCTTGTTTTTATATTTTTTTTTTAGAAATTGGCTACCTAATTTCACTTCCCCGGCAACGGCGCCAAAAATGTTTGGTAAATTTAGTGATGTCTAAATTGCAACTTTTAAATGTCAACCCGGGGCTCGTAAGCTGATGAAGTGAGGTGTACTATATGTACTTAGGCAACTATTTCCTGAGCTTTTGTCGTTTTTTTTTTACTTTTTTTAGAGTTGTTTTTAAGTATATCTCTCCTAATGTGGTGTAACCAAATAAAGTGAGTGAAGTGTGTGAGATTGTGATGTGCTTCTTAAAACTCAAAATCAAGTGAGTGAAGTGTGTGTGATTGTGATGTGCTTTTTACAACTTAAAAGTACTCTACAAGAAAACTTGAAATGGAATCAATGCTTAAAGGAAAGTAAAGGCATTAAATAAAAGACTAATGACATTGGCCCAGTGCCTCTGTTGCTGCAAGGAAATGCAAATGAAATCTATATCAAATAATCACTAAGCAATGTTGAAACTAAAGTAAATCTATCTAAAAGAAAGACTAGTCACAAATACTTTAACTTCTTCTTAACCTCTTGCCTTTTAACTGAATGTATCATGTGATAAACCATTAAAACAAGTCAAGTAATTGTGAGTTTCTGAACAACTAAACCAAGTTGCATTAAGTGATGTTTTGGTCCTTAATAAAGATAATATTAAGTTATAAAGAAGAGACCAACAATAGATAAACAACTTGATATCTACAAACAAAAAATAGCAAATATTCAAATTAACTAAATGATAATGATGAAATAAAGGCTGCAAAACAAAGAAGGTCAGCAACATAGACAAGATGATCACACATATCATTAGTTGTGCAAAAGAAAATCATAAAACTGTCATGGGCATGCCTAAGAAACCTGCATAACGCACTGATCAATCATGAAAAAGAGAAGAAATGTAAACAAGCAGGAATTGAAATGTATGTACAGCTATCTAAAACACAGCAATTAAAGGCATTATATACAGGAAATAAGAAAATGAAATGCGAGAAACTAAAACACTGTACAGGCCTTAGTAAACAGGGGCCCTCTACCTACTCCAGCCGTTTAAAGATCAATCACACGCGTAAATGAAACAACAGCCTTCTCATGTATTGCGCATCAAATAAAAATATACAGTGGGAGTTCCAAGGTATAAAAATAGCAGCTAACAATTCACAACTAACTTGTCCAGCGTTCAAAGACGCTCTATTTAAAATTGCAGAAGGTAAACTAGCTTAACGAAATTTAAGTAATTCGAACAGCTAAATTGAAACACATAGTCCTGCTACGTCCTTGGATCTAGGCAACGGTCATCGTGGGCATTCAATCCATTGTTGGATTGTGTCTCCCACTACTTTCATAACTGAGGACGATGCCACCTATTCACCACGTGCTCTAAAACAGAACACGCAGAGCCATGCCATCGCCAATGACCTCTGTTTGACTGAAGTTGCCTCCTCGTTGACCATGGGCTTGGATGACTGGTTTGGATGATCTGGAGGGACACACACCATGTCCTTGGTTCCACGAACTTGCCCATGTGGCTCTTCTTCCCATAGGAAACCTGGAACATAACGTTTAATAAAACAGTTGCAGAATCCGGGGTTGGCTGCGGAAACCGGGATCAGCTGAGGAAAACCCTGTGTAAACCCTGCATGAGCTGCGGAAACGCAGCACCTTGGACCAAAATTCTAAACCAAACACAGTCATTAACATAATTAGAAAACCATGCAAAAAGTCCTATAATACAACGATTTGAGCAAATTGATGGAGGGAATGAGTGGCAAAATAGGAAAATGAATAGGAAAAAGAGGTTGGGAGGATGTGTAAAGAAGTATAAATTTGAGGCTCAACAGTAATATTGTGCTTAGATGCAAAATAAAATACTATGAACTCTCTTATGTAATTTGGGATGGCCAAGGTAGAAGCATGTGACAAGGTTGCTTTAACTTCACTAAATTATTTCCTATTATATTCATTTCATTTCACCTCGTTGTCCCACTTCAACATATATGTAATTTTTCTAAAACTCTCAGCCAAATTGGGAATGATCCTTCTCAAAAAGTTAATTCTTCCCAAAAAGGATTGAATTTCCTTTTTACTCCTAGGCACATCCATTTTCTAAATTGTTGCAATTCTATTAGGATTTATTTTTATGCAATCTCTTGAAATGATATGACCCAACAATTTTCCTTCCTCCAGACTAAACAAAGATTTTTTGCGATTTTAATGAGATTTCATATTTCCTACACTTTTCTAAAATTTCTCTTAATTGCTGCAAATGCTCCTCTTCAGAATGTGAGTAAATAGTAATGTCATCAAGGTATATGACAAGAAACTTATCCTTTTCTTTTGCAAAATCTATATCTATCGTTCGTTGAAATATTTCCCACACATTCATCAAACCAAATGGCATCTTAGCATATTTCAAAGTACACCAGGGAGTTGTGAAGCCAGCCTTATCTTGGTCCTCTGGGTGAACCAAAATATGTTTATACCTAGAGAATCCATCTAGTAGTGACATTCTTCTGGCAACAACTACTTTCTGGAGAACATGGTCCATTTTTGGCCGCAAATAGTTATCCTTGAGGGACACCTTATTTAAGTTCCTAAAATATAGACACAATCTAATTTCATTCATTTTCTTTCTAATTGGTACCAAATTAGACAACCAATCTAAAAAACGGAGAGGGACTATAATACCAGCATCAAAAAATTTCCTTCTTTTTCAATTAAAGGCAACAACACCAGATTGGTCCTTAACAACTTCTGCTAGAATGGATTTTGATCCTTTTTAACTGGTATTATATGCTAAATAATCTCTTTGTCATACACCTTCAAGTCTTTGTACCCCCAAGCATAAACATCAGAGAACTTAGCAAAGAATTCCAAATATCTCCTTTTCATGTTAGGGCTCAAAATTTTTGGGCATCTTTATCATCTTTGGGTTTTCTATTGTACCCATATTGCATTCTTCAATTCCCTCTCCAACCAGTGCCAATTTTGGTATTTTGGCCACGTCATTCTAGTCAAACAATTCCTCCAAAGGTACCAAACCTCTTGGAAGGATATTATCCTTTAGCTACAATATCTTCAACTTAGAGCCTTGCTTATCCAATTCCTCCTTCATTTGATTTATGAAACTCTCCTTATCTGCATCTTCCCATTCTCTTTCCCTTTCCCATCTCATTATGGAAAACTCTTCTTTCATTAGCAAGAAATTTTCTATCTACTTGTCATTTTTGAAAACTTACCAATGAAAATTATTATCTAGAACAGCAGGTCTATGTCTCACCTCTACCCTTTATTTTCCTTTAACATTACTAGGCATGTCAAAATCAGAGGCCAAAGTAGCCAATGTATCTACAACAACATTGTCTTTCCTCGGAACCACTAAAAACTATATTCAACAAAATTATGCAAATAATCAAGTACAAAATTCTCATAAGCTCGCATGCAGGAATGCTTGGTCTGGTATTCACCTTTGACTTGCCTAACCACTAACTCAAAATCACAAAAAATAGCAATTCTTTTAGCCCCTAATTTTTTTAAATTTCTCAAGCCCAAAATCAGAGCTTCGTACTCTGCCATATTGTTAGTACAATCAAACTCCAGTTTATATGAACACAACTTTGACTTACCAATTTTTGGACTAATAATCCACACCCCCGCTCTAGTTCCTTCTATGCTTGTTGCTCCATCAAAATGCATTGTCCAAACTTAATTTTTATTCCTTCATTTACCATCTATTTCTATTTTGAAATTTGTAGATTTTTTGAGGAAACACTGGTTGATATGTTTCGCCTTTTCATTGTTCTCCTGCCCTTCTTTTCTATGATTGTTTGCTTCAGAAATTTGTTTTGCAGATGTCTCTTTATCATTACACAAAAAAATTGACTCCATTTCTCTGTCTACCTTCTTTTTGACATCTAATTTGATTTGGTTTTCCTACCTTGAATCCTCATGTAAAACTTCTTTCTCCTTATTGTTGCCCCTTTCTTCTTCAATCTCTGAAATGAGCCCTTAATCAATGGGACAAATCAAATTAAACAAAAGAAAAGAATCTACATCAGAATGGATAGCATACACTAGATGGTTAACAGGCTTGTCCTTACTGCTAATCATATACTACATGAGAGGTTGCATGTATAACCTTCTCATCTGACCTCCAAAAACTAGACTTGTAATGTAAGATATGTCAGTTTGTGATGCTCCATTCAGATTTTCCGTCCAAGATCTAGACAACAGCATACCATACCTGGGAGGTATGTCTGCCACCACGTTGTCCATCACCATGCATTTAAAATTAATCTGGGTCAAGGATATTACTAAATCTTTAATTAAGCCCAGACATTTCACCTTGGTGGAATCAAATGAGTAAAGGTCCTTGTATGCTCATGTAATGTTTAATCCCAACCTCTCCATAATCACCTTTGGCATTAAATTATGTGATGCTCTAAAGTCCAACATAGTATTGTGTAGAATTTTTTCATGTACATTCAAACTGACATAAAAGGGAGGAACATCACCATCCTATGTTTTATCCTCAATTTTTGGCCTAGAGATGATAGCTAGATGATCATCTACTTTGTTAATTGTGTCAGAGGTTTTATATACTTTAAGCGCCTTTAAGATCTAAAACCTATATTGATCATTTCTTACTAATTCACCAAGAGGAATAGAAATATTCAACTTAGCAACTTCATCTTCGAGATTAAATAGACTTCATAACTTTTCAGTATCCTTGTCAACAACATCCTTCTTTTCTACAACCTCTTTGTCTTTGGGTATGCTATCCTTCCACTGCAAGTTAGTGATGGGAGGATTCTTCATTTTGGCACTTGTGCTAGGAATATCTTTCTTCTGAGAACTTGTACCAGGGAGGTTATTTTTTACACCATTGGCAGGCACTTCTTTCCTAGATGCATTGCTGATTGGTGCATCTTTCTTTGTTGCATTACCTCCCATGATCTTGTTCCTCAAATTATATTGTCGTTGCAATTGCATTATAGAATTATTAAACCCTTTTTTGTTCCTCTAATTCAATCATTAATGCATAATTTTTGGATTGGGACAGTAATAGTTCTTCATATTCCGCTTCAAAATTTCCAAGCTGCTCATGTTCTTGATCCTATTTGGTCAAATAAACCTCCTGCTGCCCATCACCAAAAACTAAAATTTGATCTTCAAGATTTTTCTCATCTTCTTCATCTTGATCTTGAGAAAAAAAAATTGTTAGAATGGTGGTCGTATTTGTTGTTGTGATTGTTTTGGACCCTTCTACTCCCGAGGTCTGTTAGGAAACTATGGTTGCCTTTGAAAACCTATATTTCTGATTTATGGACCAATCTGGGTCTCTTGAATTGTTGTCCAGTCAGCCAGAGAGATTTTATCCTTCATCTCCTCCATAGTCTTAACCAATGTTTCAAATTTGGCATCTACAGAAGTGGCAGGATCCTCCTTTATGACAACTCTCTTCTCAGACTTCAACTTAGAATTTTTCACTAATAGATTAGCCTCCACACTGACTACATTATTTTGCATGACCTCCAATGTTTCCCGATTTCTTTCTCTAATCTGATAAGCCATTTCAAGCTCAAAATAATCCAGATAATGCAGTAAGGCCAACCAAGGAGGAGGCTTATTCTTTGCAGGAAGAATTTTACAATTTGTTGAACCTTGTAGAAAAATCTTGAGTAGATTCTTTGGTCTATCTTTTCAAAATATTGTACATAGCCAAAATCTGCAAATGGTTCTTCTTTTCACCCCACCTTGTAAGGAAAGCATCTTCTAACTCTTTATAATTTGGAAATGTTCCCAAGTGAGAAATCCTAAACCATTTCTTGACATTACGAGAAAAAATCTGAGAAAATAATCTATTTTTAACATCATCATTGTTTACTTCTTCCAAATCCACAAAATCATTGACGTTGTCAACATGCTGCTTAGCAGTAATTTCTCCTGTGCCATCATACTATGGAAGCTTTTTCCCATAATTGAGAGGTAGATCATGAAGCTGGATAGGCAAAACGAGAGGATCATATCTTGTTGCCATAGCTACTATTTGAGTAGTTGGATGATTGGCAGGTGGTGTAATAGCAATAGTAGATGATGGGAGGACTGGATGAATGAAATTTGAAATTGAGGATGAAGGATTTTGAAATGAAGTCAAAATAGGGCCAGTAGTGAAAACAAATTGAACAGGGATATTTCTTTGAGATAGGATTGTGTTTTCAATAGATTTTTGAACTTTTTCAACTAGAACTTTGAATTTACTGAACTGTTGAATGATATTCTGACTAAACTCAATCTTTTGGGATGATATACAAGAACTTAAATTGTCTGAATTTGCTATAATTTTTAGGGAGACTAGAGCAAGACCTCATTCTAAACAATGGGATTTTAGAAGAAATTTTTGGTAAGGAAACAAATTTCCTAATAGGACAATAACTAGCTTGACTTTCCACCACCACTCTCTCCTTCCTAAGGAGTTTTTCAGGATCAAAAACCACTACAAGGGGATTTGGATCAGGCTTCTACCTAGTGAACCTCATAGAAGCCAGATCTTCTCAGACAAAGACGCATGCAATTAAAATTTCTAACAGTCAAAAGAATCTTTAAAATTCAACCCATGATGTAAATTTTGGACATAAAACTTCCTGGGATAATTTAAACTTTCGAATCCTCGGAAACGATGCCACTATTTTATCACTCCGTAAAAATCCTTCAAGATGAGGAAAGGGCTATATATGTAACCACAAACCTCTTTGGGCTAGAAACTAGTCTTTTCTAGTTGGAGGAGGCTCCCTCACTCTTAAATACAAACACTTGAAGCACAAATTTATAACAGAGACCAGTTCTAACTAAGGAATTTTGAAATTATTTGGTTGAAGTGTGAATGGACGGATAAGTAATAACACATTATCAATTTAGCTTTTTTACTCATTTACTTATGCAAGTAAAACCGATAACTATTTCAAGGGCTTGTAAGCATGACTCTGGGATACAAATATAGGTTGTAGTATAGATAAGGTAAACTAAAACAAAAAAATTCTTCCTCTATAATAAGACAATGATGTTTATATAGGAGAAAGAGAAATTGAACATAGAAGATAACATGTACGAGTATATATCATTTTATTTGAGTTTGAAAAGTGAAGATAGTTGAAAAAGAGCAGCTAAGCTGAATTTTGAATGAACTGGCATCAATACTCATAAAACATAGAGAAGAAATAAAACAATTGACAATAAACAAAGCAAATCACATGCACCATACTGTAATCATCCTTGGATAGTAAGATTGATGACCCTCAACACATATGAAACATGCATCATTGATTGATCACACAAGCATGAATCTTTGAAAATTAGCACTAACACATCATTCAACCAGAAACAACCATTTTTGCATTCATTCATTCAAATATATAATCAATACATATGATCAAAACATGTTTAGGTTCATTGTATCTTCGATCCAACAGAGGATCAATCCAAAACTAAAACAAACATAGTAACTTGTTGTTTTTTAAAGCATATTTTGTCCCTTTGAAAGAAAAAACAAACTATTTTAATACAAATTAACTTAAAAATTCTTCGGATTGATCATCATAACTGAAATAGAAAAAACACCAAAAAAATTATTTTTTGATTGTTCAAAAGCCCGCGTAGCAGATGCACAAGGAATTGGATACTTCATCCTTCTAGAAACAACACGTGGCAAGATTTTAAGTAGGTGATATGGACAAGACATGTACCCCATGCAAGCATCTTCAAAACCTAACAGGGGGCCACCATCCATCATGCGTGAGATAGTCTAGGCACGGCCTGCGTAGCGAGTGTGTAGCGTCTTTGCAATGCCTACATAGAAAAATTGTTGCAACTGTTCTCTGAATGCCTTTAGGTCCTCCTGAATGTTGTCATGATACTATATGTCTATCAACATATCAACTTCAACATATTAAAATATCAGGAATTTAAGACAAAATTTTAAAATAAGAAAGGAGGCTTGGTCACTTCCTTTTGCTCTTGCTTGACATTTTACTGCTAGAATCCTTGATGTTGGTAGTTTTGGTCTTGGAATCTGGAGTAGTGAAGTCATGTTCCTCAATAGGTGGTGATAAAGTAGGTGTGGCCTTAGTCATGAACTTAGGATCAAATTTAAGCATCTTCATGAGAGGAGGTATTACAACTTCTCCCTCATATCTCTTCAGCAATCTATGTGCCTCCTCCAAATCTTGCCTCACACTTCTCAACTAAGAATTTAGGACCAAGTTCCTATCATAAAAATTTATGAATTGTCTCCTTACTGGCTGAGACCATTTGACAAAATTCTGACTCCTGTTAAGTGCTTTGGATGCTTCTTTGACTTCATGGTCATAATTTTCAACGACATGTTGAATGTAATTTGTATACTCAATATTTTGTTGCCTAATTGATTCACCTGATCTTTACTTTCTTATAACTCCTACAAGGATCTCTAATACTCTTTTGATTGACTGAATGGGGGTATTCCAAGAGCATGAGCTATTTTTTTCATTTTTTGCAAATATTTAAACTTTGATTTGAACACCCTCAATGCTGGCTCAATAGGCCCCCTACAACATTCTTGGCTTGTTCAGCAAAAGCAACATGTTTTTTCTTTCATTTGGAAACTGTTGTAGGTGACTCTGTCTTTTCCTTTGCTAGTTTAATAGCTTGCTTAATATCTCCGTTCTTTTTCTCTGTAATTGTTATTCTCATATGGTTTTTCAACAATGCCTCTTTCATCTTTGTTATCTTAGGGACCTCTTCTTTGTACTACACAACACCTGTTTCAAGTGGTGTTATCTCCTCCTCATAGTCTGGTTGCACCATTTATGAGCCCTTTACTTCATCCACTTTATCATCAACATGCACATCTATCTGCTTGTCTTCAGAAATTTTCACAATCCTTGAGGGGTTGCCTCTTCCTAGGTCTTTTTGATTCTAGACCTCGTTCTAGGTCTCATCATAAACTTGTCTTAGACTGTCCTCAATTTTGACTTTAAGTTTGACTTGTTGAGCTTATGTCACCTGCTCTTCTATCTCTTTATTTGCCTTATCATCCTTCATCCTTTGCAATTTAGCTTTCTTGCTCAATTTTCCCACTAGTTTCTTGCTTGGCTTGTCACCTGCCTTATTTATGGGTTTCATCTTCATGACTGAATGGATGTTCTCCCTTTTTGGATTTCCTTGCTCGTGATCTTCTTTATTTGTCATTATTGATGGTGACCCAGTTGGTGCTAAGAGATCAATACTTGCAAGAAAATCAAACCAAAGCATTTTATTCCTTTCAACAACATGCTTAACTAAAATTTTGATTAAAGAAAAATGGAACAGAATTGAAGCATGGTTATCGTTTTGTATTTATACTTTGGTGGCCATTATTTCTAAACTCTTGAGTAGGAAATAAGGGAGGTTCATTGGATTTATTTCAATGAAATGCCATAGTAACCTGAGATGGTACTAGTATATTCTATTGAACCTGTCCTTGCAGGTGAAATATCTTTGGATAACCTTCATAAGGTCGACATACTATTCTTGAAGATAAATTATGGGCAAGGTGGAAGCAAACTTGTCTAGATACTCTAGTTTCACAAACTGTTTATAAGCCAAAATATCTAATTCATCCCCCTTGAACCACTTCTCCTCTATTGTAGGGAGGTTGGTTGCATTAGCAATAAACTTCTCAGTTAATACAATATCCAGGTCTCCTATTTTCACTTTGATGTCTTGGAAATTAAGAGAAAATAAACTAGCAAGTTTAGCATTGTGACCTATTTACTAAATCTTCTAACAGAAAGGAATGCACCTTGTGTTCTCAAAATCCACTCTAATGACATGGGATGAATTGAGGAGGCTCAAAGTGTTGGGTTCGGTACATACAAGGTCTCCTCCCTTTTTCTAGTAGCAGGGGCCATCCTATCTCAACACCTAGAATATTGAATTTGAATTTAGGTTATTGCTACGTGCATAGACCCAAAGGAATGAATATGGCCACGAGTGACAACACAACTCTACTTAAACAGTTGTGACAACAAGATGGTAACAACACAGTTTATGGGGTTGAATATAACAAGGAGACTTTGAAAATTTAAAGAAAGCTAATATTAATCCTTTAGGAAATATTCATCATCAAAATTTCATGTCGATAACAATGTGGCAGCACATTCATAGGTGAAATTGTGTTTGTCAAATAAAACAGAGTGGGTGCAGCACATATTTTCTAGCAAGAACAGACACGATTTTGACACAATAACTAGGATAGATAGAAATGAGAGTTTCAGGAAAGGTGACTGGCTTCCTACCTCTCTAATCCTTGCAGTCAAACTGTGTGTTGATGACTAGTGTGAGATGCAACCCCGTTGTATGTAGAAAAACATAGCACAATGTTCGAAATTCTCTGCAACCTGTAAACTCCCCTATGATTTCTGAGCTTCTCAATGTTTTCTAAACTTCTTTGTGATCTTTGCTTCAAAATAGGACCACTCATCTCATTTTCTACATGAGGGACAAGTCCATCACCTGTGATCAATCATAAAGGAAATTGGATGCATTTATGATGATTTCAAATTATTCTGTTGATGTAACAAGTTTGACATGTAACCCACATTCCTCATGAAATTCACATGCTTAAGGTAATGTTATTTAAGTATTGTAGCCTTGTGGAGGATTTAGATATGATGGATTTGGTAACCAAAGTTTTTCAAGGGTGACAAAGGACGATGAGTAAATCATGGTGTGTAATTATGCTTAGGGAAGGGGGTATTTTAGGCCTAGGTATGTGTAGTTAGGTTAAAATGAGGATGAGGGTTTAGGGCTAAAATTATTGATAGGAATAATGTAAACATTAGGGAATGACGGGAAGTAATGTAATAAGGGAAAAAAGGGATAGGTAGAGGGATTCATATAATGTCTAGCAAGGGAATAGGTCAAAATACTTATGATTAGGATCCTTTGAGATCCTTCCTTCAACAGCAAACACTTTGACCATATTACCAACCTATCATTACCTAATACCGAGACTCAACAATTTATTACAAAAAATTTCCATACAATAGACATCCCTTCCCAATGACTCACCTTGATGACCAAAGTGATGACTTAAGTAATGATGACTCCTTTAGGCAATGATAGGTAAAATCACGACAACGAACAAATTTATGATTTTTGACCTCCTTTAAAATATCAAAAATTAACTCGAAGTACCTTTCGACTAACAAACTAACCTACTCTAACACCCCACACCACGTTTCTCTTCTAATGCATAGGGAGATCTTATGTAGTCTACCACCTTTTTATCCATTTGATCTCTTTCCTACAAGGCATACTATGTTAGCTAAACCAATGTACCTTAGCATAACTCAGGGAGGATACCTTGTCTACAATATAATTAAATCAGTGTCATACATATATAACATAATCATAATAGCATATAGACATCTATCGAATAAATGCATCAACACATACAAATACTTTTCTAAGGTAGGTCCCAGTCATCAATACAAGGCCATATCAACAATCCATGTTGTGACCATATGCATGGCAACAATTGTTATTCCTTCGTACACATTGCCACATGTAACCATCAACATGCATAAGAAATTCCTAATCAACTACACATATGCATAACCACATGTAGTCGATCATGAGCAATCAATTCTTGTAATCAACCTACAATACTGATACATATAATCAAACAATCAAGTGTGCAACCCAACATACAAGGATGTAATCAAGCTACATATAATCAAGTAACCAATCATATACTCTTGACATTAAATTCCACAAAATCACTTTAAGTTCCTCATGATAGCCCTACTACAACCATTATCAACATGATGCAATGCAACAAGCACATGGAACACAAGTGTAAGAGACACACATGAAACTGACATGCATTCATGACCAACACACACCGCCCATCCAGTATGAGGGGTGAACCATGCTCTGATACCAATCTGTAACACCCCCTCCTCCTAGGTCCACCTAAGCAGCCAACCAACTGGGAAAACATGTGATGAGAGATGTTACTATAAGGGATTAAATCTCCTTAGTGACCTTAAGGAAATGGAATCAACGGAACATCACACACAGTCATCCAACATCATCAACAAAACCCTTAGGAGACAAGTCAGCCACTCAAATAGTCTATCCCTAGGTCCCATTGTTGTTATGGATCTCTTAGTCCATAGTAACTCTCATGCTATGGGCAAGGGATCAACCATCAACCTAAAGTGGTTCTCACAAACCTACCTACTAGTGACTATGGACCAAAATTTCCAGCTCTATCCCAGTGACCCCAGGATTTAAGCCACTTTTATAGCCCATAATCCCGAGCTCTTCCCAGAACTTGCTACAACCTTCATAATTTATTAAAGACATGATAACAATATTGATCAATCAAAATCAACCTTAGGACTAGGCTTGAGCATCTCCAACTAGGACTGACATTCTGTCAAACACTTGGTGTCGTTACAACCTATAGGTCTAAGATACAAGATAGAGCATAAAAGACCAAAACAACTTATGAATCATAACCAACAGGATCACCTCCTTCTGTATTGAACTACTACATCATCAGTTAGGTCATGCATCCATCCATTTAATAGTTGCAAGTAAATACATGAAATAACCATGACATGAACCAGTCATTTAGCGATGCTTATAACCAACATAAAACCATGTAAATATCATAGATAAGACAACCATTAAATCCACATATAAATCACTGAAAAAGTAAGAGAACTTAGCTTTTATTAATCATAGGAAAATCCGACATGGTTTGAGACTTCCACATACCACCCGACCATAGACATGGCTGAACCAAATCTCTCTTTCATCCAATCAACCCCGTTCCATATTCCAATCATGAATGTGCAATATCATAGAAAAACCAAGGGAATCTAGAGGTTAAACCACCTCCACCCTCAGCAAACTGTGATCACACCAAAACCGATGCTTCGATCACAAACAAATAGAACTTGGAATGCCATCTAGAATCCATCACTATCCTTCAGGAATTTTCCACTTCCTTGTCTCTTAGGCTTTACTGCAATCCAAACCTGGATCACTAGGCCCTAAATCGAGACATCTCCCTCAGGCTTTATCGTGTATCCCACCAAAACCAGTCAAGGGATTCCTAGGCCTTTGGGAATGGAACTTGAGATGACCTCTGCCTAGGATTCTGAAATCCATTCGGCAAACCAAAGCTCAAAAAAGGAAATAAACATCCCAACACCATGGCATCTATAAAAGGGCGAGGCTAGGCTAAAAACCACTACCATAACCCGGCAAAACAATGCCACTGAAAACAAGAGAATGATACACCAACATGCAAATATGTGCATGTCCAAACCAACTAGGAAATCACACGTGAAAAAGGGTTACCTGAAAGTATTCGTGTTGAAGATGCTTAATCCTACTTTCCTTTCCTTGATCCTTGCTTGCCTTCCTTTCCCTTTTCTTTCTTTTCATTCCTTGATCCAAAGTTAGAGTGCTCCAAGAAAACTCTAAGTTACCAAGAGAGTGAGAGAGAGAGAGAATAATGAGAGAGCTCCAGAATTGAACTAACAAAAGGTTACCAACTGATCCTAGGAAGACTTTTTATGCATGAGGCCTCTAATTTCTTGATTTTCCATTATTTTCCTTCAATTTCCTCCTCACATGCAACCTATCACCTTTCACCTTACATTTCTCCTAATTTCCTTTATTTTCATAAATAAATGTGCCAAAATTCCATTTTTCCTTTTAATGCCTTTGGCTTAGCCTTTGCCAATTTTCCTTATCCAAAATGCATCTAATGATGCCCACTAGGATATATTTTCCCAACATTCAGCTAAGAATAACTGTCCCTTAACCGTGGTCATATTTTTCCTTTATTAACCTTTATTACATGGACTTTTCACCATGGTTTTTACAAACATTTTGATTTCTTTTTCTTATCATTCCTCCCTTCAGTGCATTTATTTTTATAATGACCATACTTGTGGTAATGAAAATATTGAATATCCTTCTTTGAGGAGTTGGTCTCCTACCTGCATTCCTTTGAAATTTTTCCAAAAATTCTCCTTCCTCTGCCATTTTTAGAGTGGGATGTAAATGCTTCAAAGTCATCATATTGAGGTCTTGGAATCTTCCCCTTTGATACAAGTCTACTTTCTTCTTGGGTACATGAGGTCCATATATCCTTAAAACTTGGAATCTTTTCTCTTCCACAAATACCAGATGCAAATGAGTCTCATGAGTCAGGTAAGCCATTATGTATTGTAGTCACAAGTTCTTTATCAAAAATAATTACATTAATTGCTTGAAGTTGATCTCTTAGATGAGAGATCCTCATAAAATATGAGGTCACATTATCATCTCTTTCCATTATAACATCAAAAAGCTCATTCTTCAAACTCATTGCTTGACAAATGTTGTTGATGGTATATAATCCAACAAGGGCATAAATGATCATGCATATTCTTTGAATTGTCAATATTTGATACATATGGAAGAAAATGATCTCTTATAGAACCCACAATAATACTCATGGATGTGATGCCATGCTTCTTGTATTTTTCTTTCCCTTCATTATCTAAAGTTTTATTAACATTTCCCTTCACAACATCCAAAACATCATCCTTGTTTTCCGAGCCCTGAAATTTGTAACTCCTTCCTGTTAATTTTTGGAAAGCCAAGGATAAATTCCCTCCTTTGGACATTCTTCATCATCAAGAAATACCCCTCCTATCCCTTGGAAGAATTTAATTTGGTTAAGGAAATTTATATTTTAACATGGAAACCCACATGTGCTCAAAAGGACAAGTCATCCCAAAAGGAAATTGGACACCCATGGATGGCTATAAATACAAGTCAAGTGACCCTCATTTGGATATCATCATCATCATTCTCCTTTATTTGGTTTGGCTCACACAGGTCTGAAGTGGTTCACGAATATTGGTTCATACAAGTCTGAAATTGCAGGGTCTGAAGTTGGCACGTGTGATTATGGTTTTTGGTTCTCAATTACAGGGATGCTACAATATATTTTTAGTTGAAACTGCATGCACAAAATCCTATGCATGTGGTTGGAGGGTTTCAACCACAAGCACATATCTCTCTAGATGTGGTTGGAACCTAGGGTTTGAATTTTACAGTTGACCGTAGATTCCAACAGTTGATGATAGTTGACCACAAGGTTTTGAATCAGGGATTTGATTATTAGCATTGTTGGATTCATCTCTTGGATATTGTTTAGTTAATTTTGTTGGATAGTTTTTTGCTTGAAGATATGGATTATTTTACTCTCTCTTTGTTGAAACATTCAATGACAATCTAATAAGAAGAATAATTTGAAAGGGTTTTCTCACTTGTATGGTTTCTCTACTCTTTGACCAATCCTGGTGTCTCTATGTGTGAATGTTTTTCTTTTTTTGTTCCTTTATGTTCTGTTGCATTGATGGTGATATTGTTCTTTCTACATAATTTCATATATTGTTGAATAATGTTATAATGTTTTGGGGTGAATTCAATGTGTAAATAATGAAATTCAACTATCTAAAGTAAAGAACAATATAGCCCTAGGAAAGATTAACATGGTATCAGAGTTGGGCTAAAGAAAAATCATTGAGATCGCCCTTAAGGAGACACCTTTGATGGAAATAAGAGAAAATGGAGGAGAACTAAAAGAATACTAGGGTTTGAAGGAAACCTTAGGAAATTTGGTTATTAGGGTTTGATGGATATTATGAGGTTAGGGTTTGGAAGAAACCCTGGATTATGATAATGGTTTTAGATATACAATCTGGAAACCCTAGCATGATCATTGTGAAGATTTTAAAGCACTTGTGGCAAGTTTGATGTAACCCTAGATGGGATAGTCTCAATTAGGCCTAGATTTTTATGAAGTTGGTTGAAATATATTAAAGGAAATAGTGTTATACAAACAATGGATAGTAATGACTCTTGAAGGATGGTTCAAGAGGGAGATGATCACATCTCATTAAAGATAAGTACCTTTTAAATTTATGTTACTTTTTTGTGACTATATTCTTGTTTAGGTTTATTGATTTGATTATTACTTCCTGCATATTTGAGTATGTGAATACTTCTCACCTCCAAATGAGATGTGATAAGCAGATCCTTCTTGAGGATCTTCTAAGTTGTAGGAAAATAAAGTAGTGTGGGAAGAGAAGAGCTAGTGGAAAGTTGACAAAGTGGTAAAAATACCAATGATAAATAAGTGTTATAAGATGAAAAGGCACATGAATACTACAAATTATGTATAGTACATTGTTTCAATATTATTAGCCGCAATATGGGATGACAAGGTAAACCCTAAGGTATGAGAAATGACTCATGCGTGCATATGAAAGTAAGTTTGATTTTAGTTACATGTGATATATTGGTTCTCTTGATATTAGGCAAGCATATTACATTTTAGACATGGTGGATTTCTCGATCTCATAAAGAAGGATAGACACATTGATTTTGATATATGGTAACTTGATACTAGTGTTAATGCTTGTAATAAGCATGAAGAAAATGTGACAATAAGATTGATACTCTTGTTGATCTTGGTTTTGTTAAGCTTATTAAATCTAACAAGTGGTAAAATTGGATGCCCTAACTTGATGTTGTGATTATGATCCTTGAAGTATGAAGATACACTTATATGACACTAACCCTTGATGAATTTGTTATGACATGTTCATATGTGATGATGAAACAATTGATGATGACTTGTTATGATATATGTTTGAGAACCTGATATAGTTTGTGATCTAATAGTTTTTTATTGCATGGAAATATCATGATAGACAGGTTGATGACATGAATGATGACGATTTAAGAGGATTCTCATTCAGATGGAGAAACTCTTCATGATATTTTAACACCTAGTATTATTTGAAACGAAAACACTTCAATATTGAAGGAAGGATTCTTAACATAAATAACCATATAATGTTGTTGAAGAAGTTTTGGAAAGGTATTATTTGTGTAGATAATGTTTCTCCTAGTCCAAGCCTCAACCGTTGGAAGAAAGGCTTAAGGGTGTGGTTATAAGCCTCCCAACCGCACAGAATAAGGCCTATGGGTGTGGTTGAGAATGTATGATACAAGAACTAAAATCTTATGCATGAGACCAAGAGTGCACTAGGAGTATGACAAACTTACAGACATGGAGAAGATGATGGAGAGTTATATGTTCACATTGACAGTTACCTGGTGAAGACTAGAAGATGTGTTGATTCGAACTCTACTTCAAAAGTGATCCAAGGTATGCCTTTGATTTTGGTTTTATATGTTGATGTTCATAATAGATAGTAAGCCTCTGATGATTGATATTAAGAGGGGGTTTGCCACTAAGTTCGAGATGAAATATTTTCTAGAGATATGATTCTGCATGTATACACTAAAGATTAGGATAGAAACCTAAAGAGCACATCTAGTTGTTTATTTATCTTAGGATATACAATGATATCATGGGTGAGTAGGAAATAGAAATGTGTAGCTTTAAGCATGACAGAGGTTGAGAACATTGTTTCTAGCATGACTAGCTATTGGGTAGTTTGGTTGAGAATTAGGGGAGTTTTGAGGGCTAATCTAGACCTCCTAAGGAAATTATAAAATAATAGTGAAAATAATAAAATAAGATTAGATTACATCATTAAATTTTAGAGGGAAAAAAGAAAAAACTATTTTTTCAACTCATATTTTCAACTTATCTCCCTATGGGTTTACTCAAATTTCAAGCAACAACACTCATTGGATGCATAATTTGATTCCTCCTCCAAGGAGTACCCATGTTGCATACTTTTGATGGACCTTGTTACACGAAAAATGAGAAATACATGAAAAACGTGATTACAATTACATGTTTTCATGTATTTCTCATTTTTCGTGTAATAGGGTCTATTGAAAGTATGCAACATGGGTACCCCTTTGGTGAGGAATTAAATTTTGCATCCAACAATACTCCCACTCAAAATTTGAGTAAAAAATTAAGGAGATAAGATGAAAATACGAGTTGAAAAAGTAGTTTTATTATTATTTTTTAAAATATTTTTACTTTTTTACTCCAAAAATGTTGAATCATCCCCCATGGTTGACATCATCATCTTGATCCTATTGGTTCTTGTAAAGTTTATTTTGGTTGTACATTTTAGACCTCAAAATTCCCCTAATGGAAGCTCTTTGGAGATTTGTTTGATCATGTTTTGGATGTGACAATGATACATTGCGACAATAAGAATGGGATCTGATTGGCAAAGAATTTCATATATAGTTGGGGCTGAGATATCTCCTTGTGTTAAGACAGTGTTGTTGTATGAGACAAGATTAGGATTGTGTTTGCTTCCTCTATGAGAGGGAGGATGAATGAGGTAGCCTTTCGTGACATGCATTTATTCTAATAGGAAAATAGAGGACTCTTTCTCTTGGTATGTTAGAAATACTGGGGTGGGGTGAATCAGTATTTCTTTTCAATTGGTACTTTTACCAATTAGATCACTTATATTTAAAATACAAAATGAACAATAAGAATAAATGGTTTTATTAATTTCTTCTTTACAATAAATCAATTAGAATATATGTAGGGCTCCAACCCTAAAAGAAGAAACCGGTCTTCAATCTCCCAGGCTCCAACCTGTATTGTGCCAAGCACCGACTTGGACTTCCAAGGCTCCAACCTTCTCAATTTAGAAGCACCAACCTCAAGGGCTCCAACCCTATATCTGGTTCAGTCTCCAACCTAGTTTCTTGAGGAATTTGATCCTCCAGGGATCCAACCCTATCCTCCAAGGCACCAAACTTGTCTTTTCAAGGCTCCAACCTCTTGGGATCCAACCCCTCTTAGGAAACTACATCAACTTCGACCACGACAACTACGACAGTTTCAACCACGGCAAGTATTTCAACTTCGACCATAGTAGCTTCAACCATGGAAACTATGGTAGCTACAACAACTTCGACCACAACAACTACAATAACCTCAACCACAGAAACTACAGGAGCTTCAATTACGACAGTTGCAACCATGACAACTATGGAAGCTTCGACCATGAAAACTACAAAAACTTCAACCACGTCAACTACAACAACTTTGATTCTCCTAGCTCAAACCTGTGGGAGACTATTTAACTCAAGAACAATTCCATAAACTTGTCTTCCTTGCTTTTCTAAGGTGCGGACTCTTCTCTACCTCTTGTCTTATCTCCACTGAAAAATATGAGCTTGAATTGATGAATTTATGTTTATATTTATATTTATTTCATTTATAACTGAAGGGACACATCTATTTGAAGTGAGGCCAGCTTGTATGACTGAGTGTAGGTTGGCTCACTGCTAGGAATAATTTCCTTAACCTAAAAATGCAATATCTCACAAGCTATTGGGACTTTCAGGGAAAATAAAGGCTCATTAGAAAGAGAAAAATATCCTCTTTAAGATGGTCTAGGATCCATTTTGAAAGGATGCCTCCAATTTCTCCAAAATAATTTTTTTTGTGACTATCCTTAAATTTTTTGCATAAAAAGTTTGGGACAGCATGAGGAATGTTTGGTACAGCGTGGCTTCTTCATTCTTTGGCATTATTTAGGAATGCAACATCCATGTAGTATGACGCATCAAAAATGTCATCATATATTAGTGCGGTCATAGTGCAACATCATTAGGAGAACTCCAAAATAGTCTTCCAACCATCAAATGATCTGCAACCATGTTATCAAGGCCTCATCAAGTTCCATCATCAAGTGTGGTCATTCATCAAGAGTATTAAATCATCAAATGTAGTCCTCCATATGTCATCAAGGGCTTCTAAATACTTTCCACTTGGCACTTCTTAAGACTTCTTCATTAGTGACTTGAAATATTAATTGATGACATTCTTATCAAACAAGAGTTATGACATCATCATCTGGAACCAGACATCTATTATCTTCAACCTTATCATCTCATTCTAGGGTTTCATGATATTCATTAGGCATCTCAAGAATATTTTCCATCTCATCCAATGCCATATTGACATCAATGACAACATTGATTAACAATCTCCCCCTTTGTCATTGATGGCAATATTATTTCCCTTCCAACATTCTCTCCCCCTTTGACATCAATGGAAAACGAGGTGCCCAAGCACTCCCCCTGTCAAGCTTCTTCTTTTCTTCATCAATAGTAGTTCTTCATAGGTATGTTACTACCCTATTATGGTGCTCTTAATCAATAATATTTCTTCATAGGTGTGTTTCTTCCCTTGTTATGGTGCTCTTCCTTCTGGCAATGTGGTCCATGATAGATGTGTTTACATTTCTTCATGTGATGAATAAACTCCCCCTGCCTTTATAAACTCCTTTAGCTAAAGAAATATTGCTTTCTTTGTGATCAAATGGAAGAAATTTTCAACAATAGTCCATCATATGAGCAAGGGATCATGTTTTTCAATGAAGTTTATCTTGAGATATGATATATCAAAGGATGATTGTCCATGAGTGACTTGTCAAGGATTTCATAGAGTCCTTTCACGGATAGCTTCTACAAGAATGAACACAAGATCCCCCTAACTGTATGCATGGTATTCTTTTTGGTAGAGTCTCATCATCAAACACTTGGAATATCACATTTGTCAGGGATGTCTTCATCAAATTAACAATATGTGTTGTTGGCTAGAGTGTCCAAGAGACTTTCAAATCCAATTTTCTTATTTCTCCATATTTGTGTAACTTTCTTTTTTGGCTTGGCTATCACTTTTCTAACTCGTGTAGGGACCCAATTAAAGTTACAATCACGTGCCATATGTCCTATGTTATGGCAATTGAAGCACTCCATCTCATTCATGAATGAGAAATCATGACTTCTTCTTCCAAAATTTCTTCTAGGAGATTGGTGGGGACCATTATATTTTTCTTTGTGATATGTCCTACAATCTTTTTCCATGTGCCCAAAGTTTGTACAAGAATAGCAATAACCAAGAAATATACTTTGTTACCTGGGAGATGAATATTTTCTTGATGTACTTCTGAAGTAATTTTACCTTGGGATTCTTTGATGATATTCATTTCCTTTTGTATTCTTGACACCATCTGCAAGTCTCCTTGGAGTAGGATTTCTTCTAATGTTGTCTTGATTCTTCTCCTTGACTTTGCTAGAACTCAGAGCATCAACATTTCTTCCAGGTGTCCTCACATCCTTGATGTTTGAAGCATTATCATTCTTGCTTAAGGATTCACCTACATAGCCAAGACATGATTTATGTAGGGGAGACCTTTGATGACTTAGGATTTAATTTAGGGTTTGAGAGATTTTCAAGTTCTTATTCAACAAGTAAAATTAATTTTTAAGAAGGACAATTTCTTCCTTCATTTTCTTGCATTCTTCATCCTTCTTTAACAGAATGATCTCCATTTCTTCCTTCATCTTAGTTGCTTCACATGATTGGGCCTTAAGAGAAGTGATTTATCAGCTTAACTTGGTGATGTCATCATCATTTTCTTCCAGTTGGCATATCATGGTGTTTCTCTCCATTTCTACTTAATCAACTTGTCCTTCTATGAATGTCAAAGCTTCCATCACCTTCTCAGCTCCTTGTTATTGTTTCCTTGCTTCTTCTAGTTGATATCTAAGGGAGCAGACCTTTTCCTTGTATTGAAAAATCTCTTCTTCAATTTTGTTCAAGCTCTTGAGTCTTTGTTCAAGGTGGCTTGACAAAGTTTCTTCCCTTTTATTTGCCTTATCCAATTGATTTTTCATGGATATGACTTCTTCATGATGCTTTCTTTTTTTTATGAAGTTCCTCCTTAAGTTTGGTGAGCTCCTCATCTCTTTATAGTACTTGAAGCTTGAAAAGGTAATATTCCTTCCTTGTCTTGTGTTGGTCACCACCTTGAGCTTTATTCTTAAGTTACTCATTTTCCTTTTTCAAATTGTTAATCTCTTCCATGGAAGCTATAAGTTTAGTCAGGAGATCTTCTTCAAATTATTCTTTGCTCTTTTATTCTTCTAGGTCTTCTTTGCCCTTTATGTCATCATTATTATATTTAACTTCCTTGATGAGTTCTGGATTTCCTTCTTTTTTTCCATCATTTTCTTGACTAGTAGCCATGGTCAATGCTCATTTTGAGTGAAGGTCATGAACTTTGTCTGATGTACCCTTTACTGTCGAACATGTTTCCAAATTGGCCTTTATAGAATTTGGTACCCCATTCAAAATTGTCTTCATTTCCCTTGTATTATACTCCTTGGATTCATCGTCCATCATGCTATCAGTAACCACTAATTCCCATACTCCAATTCCTTGATCCATTAAGAAATTTCTCATTCTTACCTTCCATACATCAAAGTTTCCATTGAACGTTAGAACTTTCTCAATTTAATTGCCTTCAGTTTTCAAGGTTGAGAAAGAGACATCTTTAGGAGGATTGGAGGCTTTCTTCCCTGGATTTTCCATTTGTGTTCTAAGGATCAACCTTCAAGTTCCTGAGCCTTGAGTGAAGGTACTATCTCTGATACCAATTGTTGGAAATACTAACGGGTCAGGGGGTGAATCAGTATTTCTTTTCAATTATTAATTTTACCAGTTAGATCACTTATATTTAGAACACAAAATTAACAATAAGAATAAGTGGTTTTATTAATTTATTCTTTACAATAAATCAATTACAATATATGTAGGGCTCCAACCCTAGATGAAGACACCGATCTTCAATCACCCAGGTTCCAACCTGTATTGTCCCAAGCACCAACTTTGACTTCCAAGGCTCCAACCTTGTCAATTTAGAGGCACCAACATCAAGGGCTCCAACCCTATATCTGGTTCAGTCTCCACCCTAGTTTCTTGAGGACTCCAATCCTCTAGGCCTCCAACCCTATCCTCTAAGGCACTAACCTTGTCTTTTCAAGGCTCCAACCTCTTGGGCTTCAACCCTTGCTTTACTTTGTTAAGATATCTTTGGTTTATATACTTCATGGCTCCCAATGTCTTCTTCAACGAGCCTTGTCAATCTTTAGCTATTTTCACTTTAATCTCCACGTCACATCATCAATGACAACCTTGTTCTTCACATCAAGGTGTCACCACTACTCTTCATGTTACCCAAACAAAAATTCTTCAAGTTCACCTCATGATGGCTTCAATGCATCATGGTCTTCAATGATCTCCACAAATCTTTAATATGTTGCTTCACAAAGTTCTCCAACTTTTTCCTATTTTATTCTCAAGAGAAGAATTCAACAATATTTATTTTGTCTAATCCAAATAAATAAACACTTTGACCATGACAGCTTCAACCACAGAAATTATGGCAACTTCGACCATGGTAACTACAGAAGCTTCGACCACGAAAACTACGACAGCTTTGACCACGGAAACTTCGACCATAGTAGCTTCTGTTAGCACTTGAAATTTCACCTCAGGCTGAAAAAGGCAAACCTCAAGGCTACATCAAACCATTTAGCCTCGTAGCTAGCCCTACGGGGCAGGAGAAGGCTCTCTCCGGTCTATCTCATAAAATCCTCAATAGATGAGATGACCAATAAGGTAACACTGATATTAGGCTAGTAAACTGATTAGAAAGATTGATTTTGTAGTTTTTGGGTTTTTGGTGGCAAATTGAGGGGATGGCAATTTTGGGTGCGGGGATTGGACACAGTTTCTGCAGGGGGTTCTTTGGAGCGAGGTAGGAGACAGTATTGATGCCTTTAACTGAAGTGGATGGTCAGGAATGACAGGTGAGGAGCTAAGGAGAGCAA
>APFE031312021.1:106459-136317 GCA_000404065.3 Pinus taeda | reverse complement strand
TGTTTCAACCACTTCTAAACTTAGCACTAAAATCTAGGCAGTCAAAACAACTTGCCTCTATAAACTAGGAAACCAATCCATTCATTAAATGTTTACTATTTCATGCATGAATCTTCTAGAATAAGTAAATGAGTGTCATGGTAAGATGAAAATACATTAATTACATCAAAGAGGGTGAAAAATCCCATCTCAAGTCAAAAATGGTCAAAGCTGGGCGAATTCCTGAGTTGTAGATGAATTTCCTGTGAAAACTGCCCAACATGTCGCGCGCAGCTGCCTGACATGTCGCACACATTTGGAGCTATGTTTGGTGCACTTACAGGTGGCAAAATTGGGTAAGAGTAGGCTTGTTTGAAAGGTATGTGAGTCTAATTTCCATCCCAACTGGAATTTTTGGATTTGGAGTTAATTTGCCTTGTCAAAAATCAATTCTCCCAAGACAGCTTTCTGCAGTTCAAAAAGGTGGCAGAAAGTCAAATTTTGCATGTTTTTTGACTTTTTGGAGGCCCAAAACTTCACAAAATATCAAGTCCATCCATGTGCATATGTAACTTTGCATGAAAAATCTTGAAATGCTGAGTTTTTGTCAAATGGAGTTGCCGGGACGACGGGTCTCACCGGGGGTGAGACGCGTTAATGAGCAAAAACCTGTAAATTGCCAAAAAAATTCACAAATGACAAAATTTTCTCCAAATTTCTTGAAATTTGGGCTGGGAGTCCCCAATCAAGTACCATGCTCATTAAAATAGGCTTTGGCCAAAATTTGGAGTGGATCGGGCGTTTTCCTTCGTTTTTGTGCTTTGGCCAATCGTCCTTGGAGCACCTTTGTTCTCGCTGGTATTTTTGAAATTTCGTTAAAACCATGACACCTGTGCAAAAAGTGAAGGAGGTTTTCCGTCTTTGGCGTTTTTGGGACAAAAACCTCTCTCAGTTTTCCCAAATTCATCTTTTATTGCTCTGGAACATCATTTGAGTGTGACTTGTCCCGATGTGTGAAACAAGGAATTTTGTCGAAATGGAGCGAAATGAAGGGAATAGGGGGCTTCTAAATTCTCGGGGAAATTTTTGGGAGTGGGGAGGGATGTTAGGAAGCAGGGGAAAGTGGAATCTTAGAGATTGAGTGAGTGGAAGGGGTCCAAAAGGGCAAAACACAGGCCCAACCTAGAAAATTGCCAAGTTGTAGCTAGAAACTAGGGTTTGTGCAAAAATGAGGAATTTTGGGAATCTGAGTGTTGGGAAGTGTATGATATGGTACTTTAAGGATAGGGGAAGGTGTATGAACATCAGGAAACAAGTTTTGCCATTGATTTGACCATCCAAGAGAAATTGCCTTCAAAACCCTAGGAGAGGGAAATGAACTTGCCAAGGCACAACTGAAGCATGAACAAGCTGTAAAATGACTCATTAGACACTGACATGATAATGACAACTCTATGAATGATGATAGACTCAGCTAAACGATGACATGGACTGACATTTGGACAACTTTAGAAGGAGTGGAGACAAACCCTAGACCTAATGCCTAGTGACCAAATTTTGCTTGAAGACTCACTGAAATGACAAAATTTGACCTTGACACTTCAAAATCACTTTGTAAGAGCATATTTGATCACTGTAGGAAGGTTGGAAAGACTGACACTAACAGCTTCAACCACGGAACCTATGGCAGCTATGACAGCTTCGACCACAACAACTATAGCAACTTCAACCATGGAAATCATATCATCTTCAACTACGGAAGTTGCGAACATAGCAACTATGGCAACTTCGACCACGGTAACTACATCAGCTTCGACCACAGAAACTACAACAACTTCAATGCTCCTAGCTTGAACTTGTGGGAGACTATTTAACTTAAGAACAGTTCCACAAACTTATCTTCCTTGCTTTTCTAGATTGTGGCTTCTTCTCTACCTATAGTCTTGTATCCACCAAAAAAATTGAGCTTGAATTGATGAATTTAGGTTTATATTTATAGTGATTTTTTTTATAACTAAAGGGACACGTCTATTTGAAGTGAGGCCGACTTGTATGATTGAGTGTGGGTCGGCTCACTGCTAGGAATAATTTCCTTAACTTAAAAATTCAATATCTCACAAACTATTGGGAGTTTTGGGGCAAATAAAGGCTCATTAGAAAGCGGAAAAAAAATACTCTTTAATACTATCTAGGATCCATTTTGAAAGGATGCCTCCAAGGTGTCCAAAATAATTTTTGTTTATGATTGTCCTTAAATTTTATGCATAAAATGTTTGGGACAACATGAGGAATGTTTGGGACAGTGTGCCTTCTTCATTATTTATCTTCTTCATTGTTATCAATGGCATCATAGGATCATAAAGCATTATGCCTCAACAATGTCATTATCTAGGAGCGTAGCATCCATGTAGCATGACGCATCAACAATATCATCATATACTAGTGCGGTCATAGTGAAACATCATTAGCAGAACTCCAAAATAGTCTTCCAACCATCAAATGATCTCCAACCATGTTATCAAGACCTCATCAAGTGTCATCATCAATTGTGGTCATTCATTAAGAGGATGACATCATCAAATGTAGTCCTCCATATGTCATCAATGGATTCTAATACTTGGCACTTGGCACTTCTTAAGACGTCTTCATTAGTGACTTGAAATATTAATTGATGATATTATTATCAAACAAGAGCTATGGCATCATCATCTGGAAGCAGACATCTATTTTCCTCAACCTTATCATCTCATTCTAGGGTTTCATGATATTCATTAGGAATCTCAATAATATTTTCCATCTCGGCCAATGCCATATTGACATCAATGACAACAATGATTAACATGGTAATGTATGATTTTGTGTGATTGAACTCTTCAATTATTTGGCTAAGCCAATACCAAATATGAGCACATTGATATGTTTTTTATCTACAAAGAGAAACTAGATTGATGGATGTGACCCTCTGGAGTAAGGGTTTAGATTGATCAAGGACATTGATCCAGCTCTTCCGCCTTACCTGAGCTCCCACAAGGTAAGGAATTGAGATGTAGGGCTCCTTGGGTTGAGGGATCTCTAGAAAATAGGTTATGACCCCTATATTTTACCAATAGGGTGGAATATGTAGCTCCCCTATATTGGTCTATGCAGAGTATACCCCAATTGGCATTTGTCTTTCCCACCCATTTGGCCAATGGGTGTTGGCTACTTGATTTAGGCATGATCCTTACCATCTATGGTAAGTGGCATCTCTCTCAAGCTAGAGATGCAGGTGTTATACCACTAAATATTAAGGGTCATGTTGGGAAGATCAATAGATAATAGGATAGGTGTGATCATTTCCATTTATGGTAAGTGGTATCCCTCCTATTATCACCAGATAGTGGGATAAGCATTATCCTTACCTCATAAGGTAAGTGGAATCCCTCCAATTGTTTGTGGTTTCCAAGGTCGTAGTATTGGCTCTCTGCTGATAAAGGTTTCTTGGGTCATAGCATTGGCTCTTCATTGACAAATTTTCTGAGGTGGTAGCATTGGGCTCCCCAGTAGCATAGTTTATTGGGTCATAGCATTGGATCCTCACTGGCAGATGTTCTCGGGTAGCTACATTGGTGTTGGCAATGATTACTGGTGGTAGAAGTGGCTCCCTAATGGATAGAGGGTGGTATATTGAGCTCCCCTTCAATGTTAAATTATTCTTCTTTTAGATTTGAGAATGTCCAAGATATGAGCAGGGATGAGAAAAGATGACATTTGATGATGACGAGATATTTGTGACATTTGGTGATGATGAGATATTTGTGATGAGACATATGTTGCAGTCCGTAATTTCTCCCTAACGAAGAGGTAGTGTTAATTTTTGGCAGCTCATGGATAAATTCCTTCCTTTGAATAGTCTTCCTCATCAAGAAATACCCCTCCTAGCCCTTGGAAGAATTTAATTTGGTTAAGGAAAAAATATATTTTAACATGGAAACCCACATGTGCAAAAAAAGGACAGGTCAATCCAAAAGGAAATTGGAAACCCATGGATGGATATAAATATAAGTTAAGTGACCCTCATTTGGATATCATCATCATCATTCTTCTTTATTTGGTTTGGCTTGCACGGTTTTGAAGTGGTTCGCAAAGATTGGTTCGTACAGGTCCAAAATTGCAAGGTTTGAAGCTTGCACACATGATTAGGATTTTGGTTCTCAGCCATAGGGATGCTACAAGATATTTTCAGTTGCAACCACATGCACACAAGCTTATGCATGTGGTTTGATGGTTTCAACTGCATACACATCTCTCTCTGGATGCGGTTGGAACCTAGGTTTTTGTGACCACCCCTCCCACATTTACCCACATTAATTGGCATGCCAGGGTAAACATGAGATGAGAGCTACTATGACATGACCCAAACTCCTAGCTTAATTAAGGAAGTGGACTTGACAAATTGAAACTTTACTGACCTCCCTCAGGAGCTATAAGACTCTTTGGAGCTAAGCAACCACTCTAGGTGCCCAAACCCTGAGCTAACTTTCCTTTTTAGTGATCTTGATTACTAGTCACATGCATGACAGGGCCTCCATGCAACTATAGGCCTCCAACCACATGCATAAGTGTGGAAGGTAGTGACGGCAACCTAGAATTTCCAGTTATGAACATGTGACCCCAGAATCAATGCCACCTTTTCAACGCCTTACTCCCAACCACTGCCCAAAACTTAATGAGACTTTCTAGAATGATATATAACATCAAGACAAAGTCATTCATACAAAACTTAGTCAAGAACTTGATCTAACCAGGCGTAACCATGACAGTCATTTCATCAAACATGTGGTGAACATGAAATCTACATGTCACGAATGCATATTTGAACATAGGGACCTGAAACTTATCCAAGTTTCACCAAGAAAGTCTAATTCCCTCTCTTAATAGTTGCAATACCAATTTTTATGTCATGCATTCATCAACCAACCAAATACATATCAATTCATCAGAAAACCATAACTAGAGTATATAACAGATCCATGCTTATAACCAGCAAATAGTCATCATAGTAACCATGACATAATATTCATCAAATCATCATATTAACCAGTACAAATGATTCATAGATTTCCATATAGAAATATCTCTCATTAAATGATGCAAAATCCAACCATTTCAGGGAATTTCAAATACCACCTAACCATAGATTGGGCTAAACCAAATATTTCTTTCAACCAATCACCCCTATGCCATATTTCAGGCATGAATGTGGGATATCATGGGATAAACCAAGACATAAAAAACCAAGGGAATCTAGAGGGTTAAACCACCTCCACTGTCACGCTACCATGATCTCACCTAAAATAGTCTTGAGATCACAAAACCAAACCAAGCTTGGATGCCTCAGAATTCATTCACCATCCCTTGAGGAATTTTCATGTCTACACCCACCTATTGAGGGCTTCCTAGAGAAAAATAACTCCACCTCAAACCCTTGGTACTTTATTGAGACCACCTCACTCAGATATAAAACCTTCCAACAATCCAAAGCTCAACCAAATTAATCCCATCATACCATGGCTATCTAGGAATTGGCAAGGCAAGAAGCCTCTGTCAAACCAAGAAAAACCCATGCCAATGAGAAAAAATTAATAAAATACACAAATTTATGCACCATGTATTCACACTGCATCTAGGAAATCACACATGCAACCTATTACATGCATGTTCTCTTGATGAATATGCTTGATCAAATCCTTCCTTGCTTGTCCTTTACTTTCCTTGTTCTTCCTTTACTTGCCCTTTTCTTTCCTTGTCCTTCCTTTGTTTGTCCTTGCTTTCCTTTTCATTCTTTTACTTTCTTGCTTGATTTCTCCTCTTAGTGCTCTTATGCTCTCTCCAACTAACTCCAAAGAAAAACTGACGAAAGGCCCCAAATTGATGCTTGATGCCTTTTTATTTTTGGTGCCTCTAATTTCTTGATTTTCCCTCTATTTTCCTTCAATTTCCTCCTCATACAAACCTATGATCTTTCATCTCCCTTTTCTCCTATTTTCCTTTATTTACATAAATAAATACCAATAATTTCCACTTTTCCTTTCTAAAGCCTTTGATAATGCCTTTGCCAATTTCATTAGCCATAATAAACAACAAATGATGTCCACTAGGATGTTTCTCCCAACATTCATCTTGGAGCATGTGTCCCATGACCTTAGCCTTATTTTGTCTTTATTAAATTTATTACATGAACTTTTAACCCAAATTTGTACAGATCTCTCCACCTTTGGGGAACACAGTCATCAGTGTTCTATGACACCTATAACCAGCAATACTGTTGAAAACAAAACATACTTCCCATGAAGCTTTATAACTTAGCTCGATGTAGTATTTATAATGAACAACTTACTCAAAAGAAAAACCATCATGATAAATATGAAAACCATACTACTTATTGGAGATTTATAACACAACTCATTACAGTATTTACAATAACAACCATACATAAATATGTACATATACCAATTAATGATTTTCCTCCACCAGCAAATAATGAAGGATACATAGCCCACATCTGATCATCCATCTCCCACGTAGCTTCATTAGCCCCAAATTGCTTCCATTTTACTTTAACTTGCTCTATTCTTTGTTTCGAAGCATGAGTTGTTTCCGCTGCAATATGTACTAAGTTTCAAGCTGGAATTATCCTTTTGGCTCCACCTATAATACATATCATTCAATCACATGATCAACATCCTTGACATATATTTTAAGCAATGAAATATGGAAAACATCATGGAATTTCACTGTCAGAGGCAGTGCAAGTCTATATGTCATTGGTCCAATCCTCTCAAGGATCTCAAAAGGCCCACAATACCAAGGTTCCAAAGTGGTACATGATCCAATCCTCAAGGATCTCTTCTTGGGATTGATGCATAAGTGCACATGCTCCCCAAACTGAAACTCCTTAAATTCCCTGTGTTGATCTGCATAACATTTTTGTCTATCATGTGTTGCATTTAGATTATGATTGTGTTGTGTTATTCAAAAACCCCCCCATTTTTTTTATTTTATAAATTTCTTATGAAATTTATTTTATTTAAATGGGGACCCTTAATAAATTTTAAACATAAAAATTAAAAAATATTTTCTTTATCTTGAATAAAACATTTTTTTTATATAGCCCCCTTTCACACCAAGAATTACCCTTTTTTAGGCCAAAATCACAAAATCCATGAAAAAGAATCACTCTCAAAGACAAAACTATACTTAGGTTTTAAAAACCTTAAGTATTAAAATCGTTTATTTAATTAAAATGAATCGGAGTTTTCAAAATTCCCGAAAGTTAAAAAACTTTATAATTCTACCATATCCCACATCACAAATCAACATAATAATAATAATAAGAAATCCATGGTAATACCCGCGGCCCCTTCCCAATTGTGATATGCAATTTTAAACTGGACCCGACTGTGGAATTAATATAATTCTAGAAATCCCCGCACCCGCAGATCACAATAACCATAGACTCAAGTCTTAACCTTAACCTGATAGTGATTATGATAGCCCAGACTCGACGAGGTCATACACTCCATTTAATAAGCCCCCACGTCTATACAAATCACAAAAGTTCCAAGTTTTGACCCCGCTCCACACCATCGATTGCAACATGCGATATAAGCCCCAAACCTAATGGGATTATACACTCCAATCCATAAAACCCCCACGTCCATGGCTATCGCAAATACCAAAGGGTTATGTTTCCTACCTAATGCCAATTATGATTGTGATTATGATGTCATCAGTGACGCCAGATCCACCTCAGATGTCATGTCACCTATGACTTCATCCTCCATGTCATCTTCCACATCATTATCCACACCAGATGTCATGTCATATTGACGTCACCATGATGTCATCACTTACATCATCCCGCACATTGCAAATCGCAAATCTTTTGGGACTGTTAGTGTCATGTCCCTCTGTTTATTGTGATTTGCGATCAGCCGTACCCAACGGATTATACATTCCAATTAATACATCCCATGCATCCGCGCAATCACAAAGTTCCAAGGGTCATGTCTCCTATCTTCCCTATTGTGATTGCGATATGTGATCAGGCTCGGACCCGATGGGAAAATCAATTTCAATTTATAAATCACCTGCGTCTGCAGCTATCGTAAATAACAAAGGGTTATTGCTTCCTGCTTCTTGTGTTTTAACTGATTTTTTATTGCAATTTGAATTGTGATTATTCTGAGATCTACCCTCAGTCTAAAACAAATTATGATTGGTCTTTATTACAATTTAACTAAAACTATTAAGCCTCCCCTTTCATCGGCATTTGTTTTGTGATTTGCAATGAGACCATAAAGTCTGCCTCTCTTATCACAGACCTCACTCTACATTCCTCTCCATGATGGTTGTGTTTAGATTTTATTATGCTCTACATTTTTATCCTGATTTCCTACAAAACGTGATTTGTTTCAAATGAAACTCACTTATCAGTCTCGTTTATTTTTAGCTTATCAGCTTCTATTTTTTGGTTTTCATGGAGTACAACAGAAGAGGACAGTGTTTCAGGTAAGTGGTTGTTCAATTCAGAAAAAGAAGGATGAAATGACAGACAAAAAGATAAGAGGATAGCGTTGTAGATAAGTGATTATTCAATTCTGAAAATGAAGGTTGATTTGACATAACAGAGTAATCAGAAATTTGTACAAAATTATGCTTTTCAGATGCATGATTGAAAGGAATTGGTCAACTCCTTTAATACTTGAAGCCAAAGAAGTTATTTTCAGTAGCAGCTATTTAAACACATTATTGGCATTAAAAGAAGCACCAGAATTCAAAAGAGAAAGCCTTGGAGGCCTGTACTATTGTAACTCTTAGTTTTTTTTAATAGAATGATAGGTCCTGAATCTTGGGAGAGAAGTTTGTAATATTGTAACTATGGATTATATATGTTGGCAGAGAAACTCTCATTTATCGTGCACTACTGCTGAAAGGAGGAGACATTTTCTGTAAGAAAGGATCGATTACAAATTCCAAAGGATTGTGCACTACTATCGTTCTGTGAGGATCTATAATTTCATTTCATTTATTAATAAAGGACCATTTCAATTAACAGTGTTTAACACTATTGTTTACGGGATTTAACTGAAATAAATTCTTATTTCAGTCTTTCAATTTATATTTTGAATGTATGAGTTAATAATTGGATTCATGCACTATTGTTGAATCTTGGCTGTTAATTCATTTAAAAGCATGCTTAGACTATTCTACAGACTTAATTTTAGATATAATATGAGATCTAAAGTTTTCATAGAAATATATATTTATAATCTTATATCGGCAAGCTATCTTCTGATTTAGGATAGTAATTATTTGCTTGCATACATGATGTCTTATTTGAACTAATTCAGTAATTCATCATGAATCTTTGTAGTTCTTATGCATATGATAAATAAGGAATTAGATATATTTTCAATAGGCACTTATGTAAACAAATCTTGCTAATGAGGAACCAAATCTTGTTATCTATCTCCTTGATCTAATTCCTCCATCTTAATTATAATTATTTAAAAGCTTATTTTACCATTAAGTTAAGTTGGCTCTCAATTGAGAGAAGAGTTACCCTTTCCTTCAATCGAGATAGGTTAGATTAATTGCATTATAGACTTAGTCTTGCATGTGTTATCATAGGTCTTTTATTTTAGAAGCCCTCTTTTTAAAGAGGCAAAACTTTAGATTGGTTTGGTTGATCCACAAAAACAACTTAAGGGTCATTCTTCTTGCCTGATCAACTAGAAGAATTGATCTGATGCCGCTAGCTATTGGTAGTTAAAGATATATTGTAAGACCAATAGTAATTGGGAAAAGGTAACTAGACCTAGTTAAATGAGTTGGAGCTACTATTCCAAAAGGAAAAGGAATTTCATTAAGGTTCAGACCAGGTGCTTTTCCCCCATGTTGGTGCAGAGATTTTCGAGGCATCAACAACTTGATAAGTTGCATTTCCTGTTCAACATTTTCCAACATGTTTAGTCCAATCAGTACCTTATTCACTAGATCACTCCAGCTCATGGGAGTATTACAACTCCGCCCATAGACTTCCTTAAACGTATTCATCCTCAGTTACTTCTAATAACCATTTTTTTAGAAAAAATCCACCAGTGGAAGATAATCCTTTGCTAATGCATGACATACATCCTCATCATATCCTCTACTATCTTGTTGACCCTCTTTGTCTATCCATCTATCCATGGATGATAAGTTTTATTGAAGGCCAACTCTGTACCCAAACCTACAAACAACTCCTTTCAAAACCTGGAACTGAACTTAGAATCTCTATCTAATATGATATGCTTATAAATACCATGCAATATCACTATCTCCCTAATGAATATATGAGCTACCTCCCTGGCTAAATTAGTATTCTTCTCTGGAATGAAGTGAGATACCTTTCTCAACCTGTCAACCACAACCATGATGGAATCATGTTGCTTTGATGTCCTCAGAAAATGCCTAATGAAATCCATGGAAATGACTTTCCATTTCCATTCTGGAATCAAAATATGTTGTAACAAAATAGCTAGGTGCTTACACTCAACTTTAACCTGCTGAAATCCATACATATAGCATCAAAATTAGCCACTTCCTTCTTTAAGCCAATAGTAGAACTTCTTCATAGTTTTCAATGTCTTCTAATATCTTGGGTGACCTGAATATGGATTTGTAAGAATTTACAGGGTAAGTTCCTTAGATAGAAAACCAAAGGACACCACTCACAAACGTATCACAAATTAGTACACCAGTATTCTTAATGTGGTTAAAACCCTAAAAGAGGGAAACAGTCCATGGCCTGAGCCAACATAACCACTTCAGGTAATTTATTAAAGTAAAAGAAAGAAAATTTACATAAGCTTCTCTCATGAATGATCACCGAACAAATGACCCTCCTTGCTCTTTAAATAGAGATCATGGACGAATCGAGTGTTAAGCCATGGATCAAGTGTCGGTAATACCGAGGAGAGAATCAACCATCAGATCTCTTCATGTCTAGAACATATCACGATCATCAGATTATATGTTACAAAAGTACATACTAAAGAAGCACAATTTACCTAACTATACACTAAACCAAGTTATACTTAATTATTTCCTATGTGTTAGAGTATCCTAACATCCCCCCTTAAGAACAACTTGAGATAAGATTGAAGGATGTACAAAGATGAAACAATAAGAGAAGGAATAATGCATTAGAGCTTATCCCCCCCGTAGTGATAACTTCCTGAACTCCAACCATAAATCCAAGTTTCGTAAACTTCGCCTCTATAAGAGCCTTTGTAAAGGTGTCTCCAACTTGATCATGGGTTGAACAATATTGCACTTCAAGGACATGGTCATGAATGAGCTTTCTGATGAAGTGCATGTGTATTTCAATGTGTTTGTGTTGACAGTGCTAGACCTGCCAACATCAAGGGATCATCTCGGTATGAAGTCCCAACTAGACCTCACACTGTTTGGTGTGGGAGTCCCATCCAGTATGATGGGCTGGTTTCCATTATCTTAAAGATTTACCTCAATGCTTGCTTGTCAACACAGGAGAGTGGTCTACTTTGTCTTGCGAGAAGTGAGGTTCATGTGCCTGGTGATTGTAAGTGTCTTTTGTGTCAATGGTTTTTTCACCGTATAGGAAGAGGGTGGGAGTTATTCCTAAGTCGGTTGGGAGAAGTCCCAACTCTACTAGACACACAACACAACAGGATGTGCACAGCTTTCGGCAGAATAGTCCACACAAATGTGGTAATCACAACACACAAGGGAAGATAACACATATAATACTCAGCAGACTAGTCCATGCAATTGCAACGATTGTTATAGAAAGTTGTATGTGAAAGTTTTGTCTGATGTCTGGAAGAGTAGTCTACATGGGAGAGACAGCGTCAACAACATATAAACACATTTTCATTAACATATATGTATTACAACAAGTGAATTAGTTCAAGTGTTAAACATAGGTTAAAGAAACATGCATTACAAGTGTTAAAGATTAGTCTTAAAATAGTTACAATACATCTGTGAAAACATGTTGGCCTATGAGCAAGCTTCTGAATTAAGCGAAAGTTCCAAGACACATTGTTACACCATACATCACTAACCCCACGTGTGGGGTGTTGGATCCACTACTTACTCCTAAAATAGACGATTACAAACTCTCAAGGCTATGCGAGAGGAGCTAAGGCGAAAAATTCCTTTCCATGTACAAATGAGGGGTTATTTATAGCCAAGAGTGAAACTGACCCTTGTGGTTGTTCGACTACCCTCATGAATATTTGACTTCCATGACTTTTCGACTTTACATGACTCTTTATACAATAAGTGGGTCTCTTGTACTTCTACGTTACAATACATTGATTAACAATATGGCCCACAGTAGAGATGTTGACAACATGACTAATGACATGAGTTGACATGAAAGTGTTGGTACATTTGTGTTGTTGATGGTGTGCATGTCAAGTTGCAGTGTTGTTGGTGATGGATGTTCTCATGATGTGTCATAGCTTCACCTCCACATGGAAACATGCGCAGAGTCTTCGATGGTCATTGGGTTCGCTTGATGTTGCATTCGCACGTTGCTCCTTACATGCATGTTGGAAGGCTTGACATGTTCGTCCGTTCGCAAAAAGTGCGTGTTCGTCCGTTCATCCATCCATGAACACATTTTGCATGTTTGCTCATTCGTCTGTCTGTGAACACATCTTTGCATGATCATCCATTCATGAGCACATCTCTTTGCATGCATTGTTTGCTCGTCCATCTTTCCACAAACACATTTTTGCATGATCGTACATTCAAGAGCACATCTCTTTGCATGCATTGTTTGTTCATCCATTGGTGAACCTGTCCTTCTGCATGTGCTCCCTTTGTTAATCCCATTCATCATCACACCATGTTTGTTTGTGTACCTATATCTGCATTCACTCATGACAATATGACATCAAATCCAAAAACCTCATAGTCTACCATGATACATGATCGTTTCAGATGCAAGGGACCGGGAGAGGAGACAAGGTTGTGAGCTCAGATGGAGGCTCTGGGCACTACTAATGAAAACTCTGCAGGAGTTACTAGGTGATGAAGATGGGAAATCTAGATCGAGAGTGACTGTTAGTGGGGTCTGGTTCAGTGGGAGGACAAAACTGCGCAGTCTTTTAGAGAAATAGTCTAGGCTGCAGAAAGGCTAGGCAAGTAAGATTTGCACAATCTCCAGAACGAGCAGGTAGCAAGAGCTTGGAAGAAAAAACTTCACAATTCCTGAGGGTAATTGGAAGTCATCTTCTAGGTCACTGGTAGAAAAAAATGCACAATTCTTAAAGGTAACTAGCAGTCTGCTACCGGGAGCTTAGTAGCAAAAACTGCACAATTCATAGAGGGAACTAGTAGTCAACTATTGGGTCACTGGTAGCAAAAACTATGTAATTCCCGAGGGGAACTGGCAGTCCACTACTGGGAACTTGGTGGAAAAAATTGAGCAATTCCTAGATGGGACTAGTAGTCAATTGCTAGATCTTGGCAACAAAAACTGTGCAATTCCTTAAGGGAACTGTCATTTGGTTGTTGGGAGCTATTAGCAGGAAAACCTATGCTGATGCTAGGAGGTTGGCCTACTCGTCACTTCTATCTAGTTTCTGAGCTAAGTGGACTATTGGGCCACAAAGGACTTTCTCATGAAAACTTCACAATTTTCCTAGTGAGTATCCGGTCGACTGTCAGGAGGGCTGGCTGGAAAAACTACGCATTTGTTTTAGAGAGATAGGGACGGGAACTTGGTTTTTTTCCAGCCTCTCTACTCAAATTTCTCAATCAGCGGAGCACGCAAGGTCTGTAGCCTCTGCACAATTTTTTAGTGGAGTCAGTTCTGGGGTGGTTGTCAGGTCAAACTCTCTAGTTGAACAGCAGGAAGGTTGATTGATTTTCTTGCAGACAACACAACTTGAAATGGCTTTCTTAGGGCTTCTACATTGTTCTAGGTGATAGTTGATCAAGTCGACGGTGGGGTGATGGTCCAAATGTTAGAGGGGAATCCAGTCGTCAAAACTTCAGCAAAGTGACTAAGTTTATGAATGAGAGAAAGATGCATATGTAATCTTGAAAACACACACTTACATGCCTTGATGATGGGACAACTCAAACCATCCAAACACACATGCTCAGGATGATTGACCGACGGTGTAAGCGACAAGCGCAACACTTGTGATGGATCATTGGTTGAACGTGATGACGCTTGTGTGAAAGTGTATGTGACTCTATGTATGAGTGTGACAAATGTTTACATAGCGAACACAATAAGTACACACAGAGCGAAGACCCTGAGTATAACCAGAACATGGTCGCAATCATGACATTGATATCAACATGCAAAACTTGGGTGAAATGATCAAGCAAGGTGGGTATGAAGACTCACATGAGCTCATGGAGTGAACCCGAGTGTGCACATCCATCAAGTGAAACTCTCAAGGGAGGCTCTGAAATTAGGTGCAGGCCAAAATTTTGGAGGGTGGTTGTAGCCGCTACAATAGTTTGCTATGTTGATGTTGGACTAGATCTTTGCATAGTTGAATGGAACTTTGATTATCACGCCAAAGTGTAGTCGGATGTTGCTACTGAAAACCAAACTCTGATAGGATCTGACGAATCCATAGGGCTTCCTCACTAGCTTCAATGATGCCACGATACTTTGCTTCTGCTGAAGAAAGAGAAATGGTGCTTTGTTTGTTACAAGCCCTTGTAATAGGTCCATAACCAAGAGTGAAGACATATCCTGCAGTATATTTCCGATCAGCAGAGTCCCCAACCCAATCAGAATCATTGAAACTAATCAATAGAGGAGATGCTTCTGCACTATAATGAATCCCAAACTGAATTGTACCTCAAACATAATGAATTGTTCTTTTAGTTGCATTTCAATGTAGTTTGTGCATAAACCGATCAACAATGCCAAACAAAGGAAAGGTCGGGACGAGTATGGATCAAATACAAAAGTTTTCCAACAAGTTGCCGGTATAAGGTAGCATCAACTTTAGAGGAAATACAAGTGACTGAAAGTTTGAATCCAAACTAAAAGGGAGAAGGGGCTGGCTTACAGTCTTCCATGTGAAAGTGGTGCACAAGATCACAGGCATACTTGGACTAAGGAAGGGAAAAACCTTCTTGGGATTGCAAGACTTGAAGACCAAGAAAATAATGTAAGTTTCCTAAGGCTATCATTTCAAAATTCTTTTTAAGGAAACACTTCACATGGTTTATAATGTTAGGATGACAAACAATAAGAACAAGATCATCAATTTAAAGAACAAGAATGATAAGAGACATACCCACTTTCTTGGTGTAGACAGTATTGTCAGAACGACACCTAGAAAATTAGTATCTAAAATAAAGTTATCCATTTTGGCATACCAAGGTCGAGGGGCTTTCTTGAGACCATAAAGGGATTTATTAAGCCGACATACAAGGCTAGAGTCTTTTTCTATAAAGCCAAGAGGTTGTTCCATATAAATTTCTTCATGCAAGTCCCCATGCAAGAAGGCAGATTTAACATCCATCTGATGGACTTCCCATTTGAAAGAGGCAGCAAGGGAAAGAACAAGGTGGATAGAGTTCATTTTGGCAACCGGGGAGAAGGTTTCAGTATAGTCAATGCCTTCAACTTCTGAAAATCCCTTAAAAAAAAAACAAGCCTTATGTTTATCAACTTTAACATCTGGTCTAAACTTGGTTATGTAAACCCATTTGCATCTAAAAAATTTTCATCCCTTTTGTAGACGAACAAGGTACCATGTATCATTTGCAAATAATGAATTATATTCTTCATTCATAGTTGCGTTTCAATCTGGATGGCCTGAAGCTTATGCAAAGGTGTCAGGATCATTATTCACTGAAATTTGAGCCAGTAAAGAAGAGGCTCTATCGAATTGAGAACATGTACGACGATGATCAGTAGGACCACCTACAAGAGAAATTGTTGCATCCCGAGTAGCAAAGACCCATTTTGGAAGCTTAGAAGCCGAAGGAAGATCCAAAGAAGGTGGGGGGGGATTTTCATCCTTGTTGTCATCATTTGAAGAAGGAATATTTTCAGAACTAGGAGAGATAGAGAGAGGTGTCACATCTGCCGAACTAGGCTCATAGGCCAATATATTTTCATCAAAATTTACATCTCTTCTAATGATAACATTTTTGGATTTAGGTTGAAGAAGTCTATATCCTTTGACATCTTCATAATATCCAACAAAAATACATTTTTCACTCTTAGGTTCTAAGGCTTTATTTTTTTCGTCTGGAATAGGGGCCCATGCTTCACTTCCAAAAACATGAAAGTGACTTACATCTAGTTTAATTGAGCTCCAGGCTTCTTCTGGAGTGATATTCTTTAAAACCTTAGTAGGAGTGTGATTTACTACGTAATTTGCACAGTTAATCGCTTCTACCCAAAAATTAAGACTAAGTCCTTTATATTGAAGCATACAATTAGTCATTTCCTTTAAGGTGCGATTCTTCCTTTCAACTACACCATTTTGTTGTGGAGTATATGGAACAATATGTTGCAATTGAATTCCATGCTCAATACAAAATTTGATGAATTTTTTGTTAACATATTCTCCACCATTATCAGATCTTAGCTTAAGAATTTGACATCCAGGTTGCTTCTCAACAAAGGCCTTAAAGGCCAAGAACATGTTAAAAACTTCACTCTTGAGTTTTAAGAAGCATACCCAAGTCCGTCTGGAGAAATAATCAATGAAAGTTAAGAAATACTTGTAACGAGAGAATGAAACAACTGGAAGTGGACCACATAAATCACTATGCACAAGCTATAAGGGGGTTGTGGCATGCCAAGATGCACATTTTTCAATCCCATCATGTTTTCCAAGTACACATCTAGAACAAATAGCATCTCTGTAAGATACCATAGGAATACCTGTCACCATATTTTCTTTACATGGATTTTGAAGGGAGTGATAATTTAAGTGACCAAATCACCATGTCAAATTTTGCTCACTTCGCCATTATGAGAAACAAATACCGAGGGAAGAGTTGATGACCCAAATTTTTAAACTTATACAAACTTGTAGAATCATCAGATATATCAGTAGCTAAAATATGTCTAGGATCTCTTAGGTCCTTAAGTACAACATCATGAGGTGAAAATTCAACGGGTTTACCTTCATCTGAATGAGTTATCTTATATACAGATAGAAGGTTGCAGGATAAGTTAGGAACACATAATACATCATTAAATTGACCATTATCTAGATGAATAGTTCCAATCCATACAACACTAAGGGATCTATCATCACCAACATATATATTTTAGTGTTACACTCATTTAAAGAAGAAAACATGGCTTTGTTTTTGGCCATGTGATAAGAAGCTTCATAATCAATGAGCCACTCATGAGAATGAGAAGAAGAAGATACAGTTAGTGCATAACCATACCAAGATGCTTGACAACCACATGTAGAAGGTGTTATTCCTAAAGATGAAGTTGAAGTTGAAGAGTGCTCCAAATGGATGTTATGCTTCTTCATTTCTTCTTCCAAGGCTTCCAACATCTTAGAGCATTTGGATTCTAAATGGCCATCACAATTACAAAAGTTACAATGTGTATTAGTCTTCTTCCCTTTGTTTTTATTTTCCTTATCATTTTGTTGAGTTTATTTTTCATTTTGAGACTGAAATAGATTAGGACCCTTGTTCAGTTTAGGACCATTCTTTTTAGGATGTTGCTTCTTAGGATTCTTTGAACTTGGTTGTTGTTGGGCTACTAAGGCTTTCTTAGAAGAGTTTCCAGTATTAAGAAGACCAAGATGTAATATTTTTTCATGTTCTCTTATTAAAGAATCACAAAAGGCATCAAAAAAATGGGACTTGTAGCCTTTTCCTTGAGAAATAAAGGCTTCTCTATTGGAGTGGAAGGTGGAAACAAACACAGAGTAGGATTGTCCTAACTAGTAATAATGGAATAGATAAGGATACCATATTTCTTCTTAACCTTAACACCTTCCAAGAGAAGTCTAAGGGTCTTGAACTTGGAAAAAAAATCTTCAATGGAAGAAACATTATTGATGTCCAAAGTAAGCAACTCATTTTCGAGATGATGGGCTCCAATTTCCTTTTTAATTCCAAAAACAGTACTAATCTTATTCATTGCTTCATTGGGAGTATCAATTTCTACGATATGGAATCTAAGATCTGGAGAAATAGACATCCCTATCAACCCACGTGCTTGATTTTGCTTATTTTCCCATTTGGCCTTTTTATCTTCATCTTGACGTTTAGAATCTTAACCTGAGGCTATTCTATAAATACCTTTACTTCTAAGTAAATCCACCATGTATGATAGCCATTGGAAGTAGTTTGTGCTATCAAGAATAAATAGGCATGGACTTTTCATTTTAAAAGAAAGTGAAGCTCTATATGCTGAAACTAAAACGGCTCTGAAAATGGCTTCCGGACGAAGAAGTTATGGCTTTCTAAAGAAAAGTTGATGAAAATGCCAACGAACCACATGAATGTTTGGAAGTTGATGATAATGTTATATTTAAACCCTCCTCCCCTCCCCTCCCTTTCCATACTTAATCTAGTTAGCTCACTTTTAAAAAAAAACATTACTTTATGTGACCCACTTTTATAAATAAGTGAAAGTCACTTTTACAATGGTACTTTATGAACTATCCACTAAAATGTAACTTAAATAAAATATAAAGTGACTTTAAAATTATAAGTGACTCACTTTTACCCAGATGTGACTAATATTAGAACTCATTAATGGTCATATTTATGAGTGACGGTGCTTGTCCCTACCAACTGCTAGCCAGCGCTAATCTCCAAATCTATACCTAGCTCATGATGGCTCACATAAGGTGTGAGCGGATCCGTCTGCAGGTTGTTTTTAATCACACATGGTCGAGACAAAGACGTTGCTGGTTTTATCATTGAGTATTCGGCCTTCAAGCCTATTGTTTGATCCCCGTCCTGTAACCTCTATTCGCCATATGTAGGACTCCTGTGTAGTAAATTGGTCTCAAGTGTTCACTGCTGACTCCTAGTTTCTCTTAATTTTGGCTCTGAATCGCCTATCTCCCATTCTTTATCCTGCTCTCTGAGCCCTCCCTAGGTTCCTTCTGTGTAGTCTTGGCTCTCCCCTAAAGTCTCCAGTGCTACTGTGCTTTCCCCTAGCCCCTTAGCCATGGTCCGTCATCGCATGAGAAGCCACCATGGAGGGAGCCGTGGTGGTCGCGTGTAACCTCAAAATACTCAATCTGCGGATCAGCCTCTAACCCCTGCCTCTCCGCCTTCATCCCAAGCGAATTCTCCTTTGCCCAGCCCTTCTCGCAGACCTTTCCTGCATAATGCTTTTCAGACAACTCACTCTAAATTTCAAAGTAGCCTGAATGGGCCCATCATCATGGCTAATATCACCATAATTTTCTCTGAGGAAGAAGCTCATATTCAAGCTCCTGCACGTACTATGGCAGAGCATTCTCAGAACTGTGGGCAGCCTTGGCACTGGGTAGATTACAGCTGATGAAGGTAAGGCAGAAAGGCATGGTGATATGCATGGTGTGGATGTCAATCCAGACGCTTCTTGGCCACCAAGTGGCTGCTCTCATGAAGCCACAGTCTCGCTGGTCGTTGCTAGCAGCTCCAGTGGCACCCATCCTACGTTGGTTCCTCCAGGTGGCAGCGGAGCTGGTGATGTGGATTGTGATGGATATTTCTGGTATGGCACTGCTTGCCCTATCATTGAGGAGCCTCTGGACCAGGACATCACCATGCGATGCCACCTGGTCTCCTTCGTTTCTTCTCAGAGTTTTCTCGTTGGTCACTGTTCAGGTTCAAACTCTTCTGGTTTTGAGGTTCTGGCCTTGTCTCTGCGGTTCGGCAATCTAGTTCTATGTCTTTGTGGCTCGGAAGTATATTGTTCTAGTTCTGTTCCTGCAGTTTGGTAGAGTGGTTCTATGTCTTTTTGGCTCGGCAGTATGTGATTTTCAGGCTGACATGTACAGTTTCTCTATCTATAGGTGTTTGTCTCCACTGTTTCAAAGGGGTATCCCAAATCCGTAATATGGCTTGCTAGCAATATTCAGGCTTCTATGTATGGTTTTTTGTCTCAATGTAACTGGATTTTCCCAATTTTGGGACAGCTCTGATATCCTGACAGCATTCATATGCTCTCGTCTGAGGCTTCTACCTCTTTGTAACCTTATTTTTATTTCCTTTTAATAGAATTAGTCTTTACAGAGAAAAAAAAAATAAGTGACTCACTTTTTATAATGGGTGAGGACACTTTTACATAAGGTAACTTTAAAACATTAGTTACATGTGTTTTTTGAAAAGGTAACTCAACAAAAAGAAAGACTTCAGACCAAGACCTTTATTCTCATAAAGTAACTTTAGACCAAGTGAGCTAGTTCACTATCTGACACATAGAGTCATGTCCCTAAATCTCACCAAGCCATATGTCATTAGATGATAATCCGCATCCTGTTCACCTGTACCCTATTGTAACATGTGCTTAAGTTGTTGATAATGTCACCATGCTTCGATGACTACAAGCCCCGCTCCTACAAATTTTTCCCATAATATCTCATAGTTGCAACATGGTTTACATGCACTCTTCTACTAAGATCATCTGTAACCCTATTCTCTTTACCCTTAATGTACCTAAACTCAAACTCAAACTCACTGAGCATGGCCAACCATCTATATTTCCTGGCATTCAAATTAGGTTGGTCAAACCAATATCTCAGCCCAATCACTCATCAACACAAACCTCTTGTCAAGAAGATACTGCCTCCACATCTTCAATACATGAATAATCGCTGCAAAATCAAGATCATGCATCACATAGTTTTGCTCATTTAGTATGCTCATTTAGTTTCCTTGACTCATAGAACACCACCTATCCCTCCTACATTAGGACTCCACCAAATCCTATCTTGTAAGCATTTGTACACACCACGAACTCTTTATCTAGATCTGCAATCTTTAGAACTTGAGCATTTGTAAGCAATTGTTTGAACTTCTCAAAACTATATGCACATTCCTCTATCCATTCAACTTTATTTCCTTTCCTCTACAATGATGTAATAGGATATGAAATCCATGAGGAGCTCCTGATGAACTGCTTGTAATAACCTACTAGCCCCATGAATGATCTAACCTCATCCACATTCCTATGAGTTGCCCATTCCATGATAGCTCTATTCTTTTCCGAGCCCATTGCTATACCTTCCTTGGAAAAAACATGTCCCGAGTAATGTACCTTTGTTTGAAAGAATTTTTATTTACTAATTTTGGCATCAAAATTGATGTCCTCTAAACAATTTTAAAACTTCTTCCAGGTGTTATGCATGCCCTTCCTCATTATTATAATATATCAATATATCATCAATGAATACTGTCAGAAACTTGTCCAACTAAGGATGCAACACAATGTTCATCAACATAAAATTAAATGGAAAATTATTCAAACCAAAAAGAACCACAACAAACTCATAATGCCCATACCTAGTCCAGAAAGCAGTCTTGTAGATAGCATCTTCTTTGATGCACACCTGATGGTATCATGATCTCAAATTAATCTTTGAGAACACTACTACTCCCTTCAACTGATCAAACAAGTCATCGATCCTTGGTAATAGATACATATTCTTGATTTTCACCTTGTTCAACTTCCTCCAATCAATGCACAATCTGAGAGTACCATCCTTCTTCTTCATAAACAATATTGGTGCACCCCAAGGTGATACATTTGGTCTAATGTATCCCTGGTCAAGCATTTCCTTCAATTACAACTTCAATTCCACTAACTCTAGAGAGCTCATCCTGTAAGGTGCCTTTGATGTTGGTGCTACTCCTAGTACCAACTGTTATAGCTCTGATACCACTTGATACCAGGTCAGATCTATAACACCAACTCAATAGAAAATTTCACTTCCCTATGGGGAGGAAACTTTGATATATCTGCTAGAAATAAATCCTAAAACTGCTACAAGATAGGGTACCTCTTGAGGACTTTCACATACTCAACATCCTTACCCTTGCCACTAGAAATATGAACTAAAAACAGTACACACCTCTTCCTGCAATTGCACTTAGCCTGCATAGTTGTAACCAACCTCACCATTGTAAGCTTCTTCTTTTCCTACAAGATTCTCTTTTTCCCATTATCATCCAAGCACTTAATAGCCTTGTCATAACGATCTACTTTGGTCTTGTGGAGGTAGAATTAATCCACACCCAAAATCATACTATATGATCTCAATGGAAGCACATTTAGATGTGCTGATGTAGGCATACCATTCAGCTCAACTGCACAAACTCTTACCCAAATATGAACTCTCCTTAGTACCTATAGCCAACTACACCAACCAAGACTCTGCATGCACTTCTTTTCTTAAACCACACTTATCCACCATATTAGGATTAACATAAATTTGATTAGATCCAAGGTTAATCAAAATATAAATAAATCAATTACAGAGCTTACCTTCCATCTCAATAATGGATGCTTGGTGATATGCCTGCTTATTTTCGATAGCTGCATAAATCTGAGGAATGTTATGGCCAACATCCCCAACTATATGTGCGTCCTGAGCATTGTAGATCTAAGGTCTACCAACCTGGTACAATATGACATCAACAATGTAAACTTTGAAACGAGAACTAATACTGTTACATGTTTCGTAGAGATAGCAAAAAATTGATCCGATTTTGAAAAGGGGCGATGCAGAACACACATATTTTTTTTAGAACATAGTTTTTGGCACTTTAAATAACTGATACGACTACCCATTTCATAGTAGTAAAAACGTGACCCGATTTTGAAAAGTGGTGATGCAGAATACACTTCTTCTTTTTTTAGCATATTTTTGACAATTTAAATTTTCTTATGTATCAAATATAAATATTTGTTTTTAAATGTTAGTGATTTTCATGTTGATTTCGAAATGTGTTGATGCAGCATACCTTTTTTTTAGAGGACTTATTTTTCACACTTTAAAATTTATTATGTCGAATTTTTTTTAAAATTATGATTACTTAATAAATTTTCAGTTGTTTTATTTTTCTTTTTTTAAATTTTGTTTACTTAAAAACAAAAATAAAAATATTATTAAAAATAAGACAAAAATAAATAAATAATTGTTTATATATATATATATCTATATATATACCTAAAAAAAATTGGAAAAAAAAAAAAAAAAAACACAAACAAATATATATAATATTAATTATATTTAATTATATATATTATATATTGTATCTAACTAAAAAAAGACATTACCAAAAACTAGAAAAAAAACAAACAAAAATAAACTCAAATTTAAAAAAAAAAACAAAACAAAACGAAAAACAAAAACAAAAATGTTCAAAGATTTTTAAAAATAATATCTTTTCATTAAAAAAAAAAAAATTAAAAAGCATTTAAAGTTTATAGAGAAATAGTATTTTTGATTTTTTTTAAAATAATCTTTAAAAATTTTCATTTTTGGTTTTTTTTTTTATTGAGTTTATTTTTGTTTTTTAACTTTTATTTTTAATGTTTAATATTAATCTACCAGCTTTTTGGGGTTATTTTCTTAGTTTTTTAATCTACTTTGTTTTTATTTATTTATTTATTATTTTTACTAATTTAATATATTTTTTAATTTTTTTTTTTTTTTTCAATTTTTTATGGTTATGATGAGATAATTTTTGTCCTTTTTATATTTTTTTTATACTGTTTTTTTTAAATAATCAACATTTTAATCTTAATTTTAGTAATTTTTAATTTTTTTGGTTAATTTTCTATTTTTTTTAAATCTAGTTTGTTTTCAATTTTAATTTTTTTTTTTAGTTTTTTGTTGATGTTTTTTAAATTGTTCTATTTTTACCTACATAATTTTATAGTTTATTTTAATTTCTTTTCTTATCATATTATTATTATTACTTCCATTTATTTTTTAATATGTTCTTTTACTATTTATTTGTTTATAATTTTTAAGTTGTTTTAAGTTTTAATCTTATCTTTTGTAGATTAACTCTTGTTTTTTTTTATACATTTTTATGATTGATTTTTTTTTAATGTTTTGATTTTTGGTTTTTTTTATATATTTGATTTTTTTGTTTATTATTTTTATTTTATGTTTTGTTTTTCGTATATATTTTAATTTATGTTTTTTTTTGGGACATTTTCATGTTTGTCAGGATAATGATAAAATATTTTACGACATTATCTCAAAATGTTGAAATTTTACCCTTGAAAAAAAAGTGTTATCCCAGCATCAACACTTTTCGTTTTGAGGGTGTTTTTTGCACAAAATTTACTATTGAAAGAAAAAAGTGTTATTTGAACATCAACACTTTTTGTTTTGAGGGTGTTTTTTGGACAATTTTTACACCAAAAATTGGTTTTCACTGCCATTTTTAAAACATGTTGAAAATTTACCCTACAAAAAAAAAGGTGTTATTCTAGCATCAACACTTCTTGTTCTTAACACTTTTTTGATGTTTTTATGGGGTTTTTTGGCGAGAGTTCCCGTTTTGAGTTTATAGTTCCCATTTCAAAGTTTACATTGTTCATCCTTCTTGTGATGATCTTTGCCACAAATCTAGCACTGCAAATGGTCCCCTACCATCACCTGTATTCTTCTGCTCTACAAGCTAAGGTCCATGTCCCTTCTTAGTTGCATTGCACTTCTTTTAAGGAGCAACATTTTCTTTCTCACCTGCATCCTGAGGTCTTCCCTACTTCAGTGGCCACTTCCCTTTAGCTTTCTCTTTCCCTTTCAAATCATGCTTAGGCTAAGCTTTAGGCTTTGATTTCTCATAACAATTCTTTAGTTTCTTTATGGATTCCTCCAACTACCAAGGCTCATCAAACTCAATTTGGTCTCTATATGTTGTTGGCAACCATTGTTGAACCTTTGAATCATTTCTCTCTCATCCTTGAGATAAGGAACATACCTCAACAACTTCAGGAACATACTAGTATAATCATCATCTGTCTAGAACCCATCTACATCTCATAAAACTCCTTGCCTTTGTCATCGTAATATCTTTGAGATAGGTACTTCTTCTTGAAGAGTCTCTCAAATTCATCCCAAATCAACTCTTCCTCTCGAAGGCCTATGAAATTATTCACATATTCCCACCACATATTTGTTTTCCCTTTAATATTGAAGGTATCTATTTTGGATTTCATGTTCTCTGAATATTTATGCAATCTGAATAATTTCTTCATCCCAAGAAACCATGCCTTTGCATCCTTTGACTTCTTCATCTCTTTATCAAATGTAGGAGGCTTGACTTTCTTGAACTCCTTTGTAATTACTCACTACTCCTATGAGGATGATGCCAGTGATGATAGTGATTATGTCTTTTGGATGAGGAACTAGAATGAAACCCATACATACCAGTCCTCCTATCAAGTGTATCCAATGATATGCCACCTTTGTGTTCGCATTATGTTTTTGGTGAGGTTATATGTTACAGATGTTGTACTTGATGGCAACACCCATGGCAAGGCTCTCAATATGATGAAAATTAAGAAATACCCAGGAGAACAGTTCAGAAGATGCGTACCCACAGGTACGTCGTGCAGGGACCGCGGCCAGACACGCAGGTCAGCCATTCAGGAGGTGCGTAACCCCAGTGCACTCATTTCAAGGCAAAGAAAAGCACACGTGGGGTTCCTTATGTTTAACCCTTGGTATTTAGCCGACGGTATTGTGTTATTATGGTTTTGGCCCATGGTATTGGTCCATGATTTGAGGAAGAGTTTGTCTATATAAAGCAAAGGAGATCATTTGGCTTAAGTATGCTTTTGGGTTGAATATCTTAAGATCTGAAATATTTGGGTTATTGTTTCAAAAAGCTTGATCTATATGAAAGTGAAGTGGAAAGCGAATCTGTGAAGGGTGATCTCTTGAGCGCTTGATCAGATCTGGGCATCCGTCTAACTGTTGCACACTGGTGATCTGCAAATTCAGCCCTAATCTGAGGTATGCAGGTGTTTAACGATGCCTCTGCGTGGGTACGCAGAGCAGAAGAAGGCGAGCTGCGCAGGTATGCAGAGAAGAAGAAGGGTGATTGCGTGGGTACACAAAGCAGAAAATGGAGAACTGCATGGGTACGCAGAGCAGCAGTGGTTCAGGTGCGTGCCTATTGTGGCAGTACGCGGCGCGATAGTCCTTTTGGGTGCGGTAGTACGCGGCGCGATAGTGCATTTGGGTGCGTACTGTACGCAGCGCAGTAGAAGAAGCAGTGCGTGGTCACGCAGTGCAACAGAAGGAACTTTGCGGGTACACGCAGAGAAGCAGAGGGTGAAGTGCGTAGCGATGCAGGCCAAAGAAAGGAAAGTTTTGTATCTGTCTCATGACTATCTGTTCACTGAATTTTTCTGTTGATAAGGTGTTCTGGGTTTAGTTCTGTGTTGTTGATCTGGTTACTACTGTTGACTGTGAAATCTACATGTACTTGATGATCATTTGATGTTTATGGATCCAGTTTGAAAATTTATGAAAAGTGGTCCTTGAAAAGAAGTAGGGGTTGTAGCTCCCTTTCAGGAGAGACTGGAAAACGAGAGAGAGTTGTAGCTCTCAGCAGGTTGCAGCCTGCGTACTGGTAAAGGACTGCACCAGTACAAGACCATTGTAAAAGGAGTTTCTAATTTGAAAGAAGATAGAGACATATTGCAGCAGGTGGTTTTCACCCACATTGGGTTTCCACCTTATATCTGGTGTTCTTTGATGTGACTGTCTGTTTTTCTTGTTCATGCTCATTATTTTATGGTACTGATATGCAAAAATAATTCAAAGTGTAAATAAGGAAGATTTGTTAAAAGGACTAGATAATACTGATTCACCCCCCCTCTCAGTATTATTTTCAACAATTGGTATCAGAGCAGGTCCTTCTGAAGAAGCTTGATCGCTTGAAGGAAGATCTTTCATCATGAGCAACTACGAGAGGGAAGCATCTATCAAGCCACCGATTTTTGATGGGACAAATTTCAACTATTGGAAGGTAAGAGTTACTGCATATCTTCAATCTCTTAGTACAGATGTTTGGGATATCATAGAGACAGGCTACAATTTTCCTTCAGCTACTCCTATAGATGTGGCCGAAAAGAAGAAATATGAAACAAATGCTAAAGCAGTCAATACTTTGCTGGGATGCTTATCTCAAACAGAGTTTGTGAAAGTTATGCAATATAAATCAGCAAAAGAAATATGGGACAATATTGTCTTGAGCTACGAAGGAGATGAACAGGTAAAGCGTGCTAAACTTCAAACTCTCAGGATTCAGTATGAGAATCTCAGGATGTATAATGATGAAAGTGTGGCTAATTACTTTCTTCGGGTAGATGAGATTGTTAATTGTATGAAAAATTTGGGTGAAGAAATAAGAGAGGCTATTGTGGTTGAAAAGGTTCTAAGATCATTGTCCCCCAAGTTTGAATCTAAAGTATCTGCAATTGAAGAAAAGGAAAATCTACGAATTCTTACTATGTCTCAGCTACATGGAATTCTAACTGCTTATGAAATGAGAAAGGGAGGTCCATCAGATAGAAGAGAAGCTGCTTTCAAGGCGTCAGGCAAAGGAGATTATTATGAAGCAAGTCACGTACCAGAAGAAGAAGAAGAAGAATCAAATTTTGTCAGAAATCTTCAAAGGGGTTCTGGAAGGTTCAGAGGTAAGTTAGCTTTTAAATGCTTTGCTTGTGGAAGAGTAGGTCATTATGCTGCAAAATGTCCTTATAAGGATAAAGGAAAGGAACCTGCTAGATGGAACAAGAAACAGGGTGCAAATAAGAAAAGCTACTACACTCATGAAGATAGTGATGGTCTATCAAATAGTGATGAAGATGAACGAGGTAATGAATATAAACTGTTAATGGCATTTGAAGATGATGATTATATGGATGCTATAGATGTGGATAACCTTTTTGAAGAAATTACTAGACTCAAGAGATGTATAGAAGAAAAGAATATGATCATTGATACTTTACAATTTCAAATTGATGAAAAGGAAAAACATTTTGAAAAGTTAGAAGGTGAAATTGTTGCTCTTAGAAAAGAGATTGAGAAAACAAAAGCTATTAATCTTAAGTTTGTCAAAGGATCTGAAACTTTGGATGAGATTATCAATGTACAACGTTCTCCTCTAAACAAAACAGGTCTGGGCTATAATGGAGAAACTTCTCAAGCATCCACTTCAAAAGGTTATCTTGATGCAGCAAAAAGGAGTGAGCAAAAGCACAATGTAGACTATCAGGTAAAGCAGGGACAAATTGCAAACAAAGGCTATCTGGGGCAATCTGTTTTAAGAGTGAACAAAAGCTACAACCAGCCACATGTAAAGTCTTCTCAATTTGGTTCAAGAATGAATAACAATAGAGATTACAACAACTTGGCCGGTAGATTTGATAACCGCAGAAGTTTCTTCAATGGACAATGTTTTTCTTGTCATAACTTTGGTCACAAAGCAGCTCAATTTGTTGCATATAAAACAATCATGACTAGAGAAGCTCAAAAACAAAGAAGTATGACCGGGATTACAAAAAGGACCTATAACAACTTTTCGGCTCTTGAAAATGAAGTTGAATGTTATATTTGCAATAACTTTGGTCATGAAGATTCTGAATGCAGGAGCAGGTTTCAGCAGAAAAAGGAACAAGCCTCAAGCACCAAAACATGGAGAAAAAAGGAACCACAAACAGAAAGATGTGGGATAGCATTTTATGCAGAGGAACAAGAAAATCTATGGTACATTGACAGTGGATGTTCGAAGCATATGACAGGTGAGAAAGAAAAACTTGAGTCTTACTCTGCTCTAGAAAAGGGAAAGAAAGTTTCTTTTGGAAATGATACTCCTGCAACTATAAAAAGAAAAGGCATTGCTCAGTTAAAAGAAAAGGTCAAGGCTGGAAATGTTTTGTATGTTGATGGATTGAAGCATAATCTTCTAAGAGTCAGCCAGATGTGTGATCAAAGAACCGAGGTAATATTCAGGTCAAATGAATGTCTTGTTTGTGATCTTGATACAGCTAAAACAGTGATCATAGGCAAAAGAACTCCAAATAATCTGTACATATTTGAAGAAGAAAAACAACAATGCTATATGAGCAAGGATGATGAGCACTGGTTATGGCATCGGAGGTTGGGGCATCTAAGCTTTTCACAAATAAGGAAAGCATGCAAATAGCAGGCAGTTCGCGATCTTCCAGATATCAAAATTCCTGACAACACCATATGAAAATCATGTCAGTTTGGAAAACAAACCAGAACTAACTTTCCAGAGAAGGAAGGATCAGCTAGCATGCCTCTTGAGCTAGTACATATAGATACATGCGGTTCTTTCAGAAAAAGAACACCTCGAGGACAAGAATACTTGATATTATTCATTGACGATTTCTCCAGGTTTGTCTGGTTAGGACTTATGAAGCACAAAGATGAAGCATTCGAAAAATTCAAGCCTTCAAAGCCTTGGCTGAAATTGAATCGGGCCACAAAATTAAGTGCCTCAGATCCGACAGAGGTGGGGAGTTTACCTCAAATGAATTTTTTGATTTCTGTGAAGAACATGGGATAAGAAGAGAATTCTCTACAGCCAGAACTCCTCAGCAAAATGGAGTTGTGGAAAGAATGAACAGAACTATCCAACAAATGGCCCGTGCTATGCTTGATGAATCAAGGACTCCCGCAACTTTCTGGGGTGAAGCTGCTCATGCTGTGGTTGTTATTCTAAACAAAAAAAATGTCCGGGTAAACAGCACTCAAACTCCTCATGAGCTCTGGAATGGTACGACTCCTTCGGTAAAGCACTTCAAAATCTTTGGGAGCAAATGCTATATTAAG